>OMNN01098053.1:5047-23067 GCA_900302755.1 Chromis chromis
GCAGGCGAGCCAGAAAAGATGGAGAGAGAGAGAGAGAGAGAGAGAGAGAGAGAGAGAGAGAGAGAGAGAGAGAGAGAGAGAGAGAGAGAGAGCGAGAGAGTGGCAGACAGGCCAGATAGAGTCGGCATGAGACCTCATATCTGTATTATTCATGTTAACAGTTGTTTTTGTGTGCACTTTTTAACAGCAGTATGTTGTAACAGTATTTCCAAAGCTGTAACTTTATCTTTCTTTTGAATTATTTTCATTTGTATGATACAGTCATATACATAGCTGCTCAACAGAGAGCATCTTTTTTTAAATATCAGTATAATATATGAAGGGTCAGTCTGTGCCTCCTCAGAATCTGGCACGACTGCATCACTCACAGCACACACACTGCCATCAATTGACCTCTATGAAACAAGTAGTAGTGCGTATATATATATACACTTTAATTTACAATAAATGTTATGTGTAACTTCTTCTTTATTTGCTGTTTCTTTTTAATAACTCATTTTAATGTGCGGCTATGCATCTAAATGGTGATATATAAATAAACTTGCCTTGTCCTGCCACAGCCAAGAGTAATGACCACATCTCTCTCTCAGTTGTCAGCGATGACCATCGACTGTATATAAAAATGAAGCAAATGTGAAACTCCCATCATTAGGGCCCTGTGATGGTACCCAGCTGTCACTCAAAGCAGCTACGCCCTTAACTATGCATAACTTTAAGCCTTAATACGATTTAAACAGGTGAGTTGTATTCAACCCCATACAGTTTATTCCTGCTGTAAGCTTCAACATTTTAACCTGGGGGTCTATGGGGACTGGCTTGCTTTTGGAATCAGCCTCTAGTGGTCATTTGAGGAACTGCAGTTTATGGTATGGTATGGTAGTTGAAGGCTGGTCATGAGGCAAAATGTTTGTTGACCAAGTAGAACTGATGAATCTTAAACCTGTAACATTTTTTATAAAGTAATCAATGGATTACCTTAGTCCTTTTGAACAGCACCACATTATGATTCAGTAACATACAAATAAACCCTAGTGTTGAGATAGAGTATGGATAAAAACAAAAATAATACGATTGAGTTTCTCTGGGTATTAACTGTGGTGAAAATGCAGATCCTCCATTTCCTGCATCATTTAATGCAAAGCTCAATTCAACTCTGCAGTTACAAAACAGTGTTGAACAAATGACTTTAAAATTGCACATCTAAAAATACTGAACTTTATTGATTTCTGAATAACAACAGATCTACAGACATGGCTTGAGGAGTCACACTTTATTTACAAAAATACTGAGAACCAAACAGCCGAGGGCGAGAAAGTGTGATGGCGGATAAGTTTAGTGACTTTTATTGCTATTGAACAGCAGCTAAAGGCTCCTGGTTGCATATATATCAGGATGTCATTGGGGAACTGCAGGGTAAACCTTAGCGTTACTGGCTTCTTCTGAGCTACAACTTTCACCACAGTTTGCGCTGCTTCATCAGGCACGTGTTCGAGATGTTTGCAGTTTGGTTTCTGAGCGGTGGCAGGCTGAGTGCATCTACTTTCTGCGGCGGGCAGCAGCTCCCTTCTTGCTGCTGTAATACGAAACACAAAGAAATATGGACACATGTCAGAACTCTGGGTTGTGTGAAGCCACCGTTGTATGTTTGTTCAGCGAGGAATGAGTGATGGCTGATGCAGGCAGATTTTGTATTAGGGAACAGCTTGGCGCCTTGCTCAAAGAGTCTGGTAAAAGCAAAGCATGAAGCAACCAAGCCATCATTAAAGTTCAATAGATCCACAAGAGATCCACCACGCAGTTTAGGGTTTATAAAGGCAACTTATTGCCTTATTGTAGCTAAGAAAATAGCAACTGACATGGAAACTAGCTTGCATAAATCCTAATTTTGTGTTATGTTCACATCATTCTAACACTAAAGTTCAATCTGATGAATACAAGTGTCTCTTTGCACACAACAGTTGTTTTTATTTAGATCTAACTGTGCAAAGTTTCCGTGTGGCTAAAGCTTTATCAATTAGCATTTCCATGCAACAAACATAAGTGAAAGATTACAATTTCTTTGAGCTAATGCAGCATATAGCTATAAGGTATGAAAGACTGGAACGAATTATTCGGCTGTATAAAATTACTTCCATTTCACAAAATAATAAGCCAAGTAAAAAAATTTATTCAAAATAAATCTTGTGATCCATGGAAAACAACATAAAAAGAAATCAGACATGCAAAGTTTTCTAGACAATGTGTCACATTTGTGTCGACATTGCAGAAGCCAGCGGCAAACTCATGCAGCACTTACCTGCACAGGCTGAATTATAGAGCCCAGCAGCCATGAACTAAATCTGAACATCTTTTACTCTTGTAATGGATTTACCACACAATGAAATGAAGGGGTCAGTAAGAAAAAAAACACTGACTTCACTGAAAAAGGATGCTCCATTTTGGCTCATAGTCAGACTTTGGATATAAGCGTGTTTGTATATCTATTAGGCTGATACATGATGAAAAATGTTCAGCTATCAATCCAAAGCTAGGCTGTCTCTGGACAATCTTGACCTGCTATCATGAACTATATTGACTAGTGAAACTGCTTAAAGCTTTGTCCATCCTTTTTCAGAGAACGTCTGTCACGTACTAACACTGGACGATCAGGGGCCTTACATTTACATGAAATGTAATATTCAGTGTTGGAACTGAATGGAAACATTACAGAAATAATACATAGAATGTTCGAGACATCAGACAAGAAACTACAAATTATAGAACCCATCAGGTGCATGTAGCAGCAAAATTATTGCTGTAGAAATCTGTGTGAAGAGACTGCTAACTAAAGCTAACACATTAGCGCACATGCCATCTGTGTGCACTAATGAATATATGATAGTATTTTCTCCTTGCATTTTTAAAACCTCTCTGCGTAGTTAAGCTGTCTGATCACACAAATTCTGCCGATGCTTGTCTACCACATGAACCATGGAAGGGCTCTGTAAAGAGGAACAAAAGTAGCAGCTTGATTTTTCTATTTTTTTTGGATAACTCACATATTAACTGCAGATTCAGGTTTTAGTCAAATTTTGGACATTGTTTTTTTTAGTGCCAAATAACTAGTTTTAAGGTCTATAAACGAAGAAAAGTTAAGAAACAAAAAGCTAATCTTATAACGAAGTCCCTAGTATTAGCTGTAAACACAGCAGCTGCTCCATTTTGTGGATTAGCTAATTAAGCTAGCTAACTTTTACTGTTTACCTGAGGCATTTTAGCTGCAGCTATAATAGCTACTTCCTCTGCTAAACCTTCGGTGGCATTAGATTTTATTCAAGATAAACAGGTGAACTGTTTGTGGTCTTTTAGCTTGTTAGCTTATGATAACGTTTTAATGAGTAACGCTCCAACTTACTGAGGGAATAAATATACATATTATTTCCAAATAATTGATGGCTTAACAACAAACTGCTACTGTTGTGTATTTTCTGACATGAACCCAACATGTCTGCCGGACCTCTGGCTCGATGCTGACCTCCAGACAGTTTGGACTTTGTCTGGGCTGGATTTGGTCCTGGTGGTGTTAGTAGGGTTTTGGTCTGTTTATGGCTTTTAAAAAAATGATTTGACACAAAAAGGTGACATAAATATGTGCTGTCACTGAATAAAGGCCACAGTCTTAGATGCGTGACATCTGAAACGTGGATGGCGAGTTTCATACTGTACTCTAATACTGGAGAGTGAAGCAAGTTTAACAGATAATCAATTGCATTCTCACCTCCGTTATGAAAAATATGAACTGGCCAGTATCAGTTTTAATTGATAATATATTAGCAGTGTCTAACCCAGCAGCAGGTAGAATAGACACATAGGTGTAGCAGTTGTTTGCCATAAACTGCCATTAACTGTCCCCACTGTTAGGACAGTTACGTCTGGCTGAGGGAAGGGTGTGACGTTCACCCAGACAACAGGTGGACTTAAATGAAGTCATGTTTTGTACTTACTGCTTCTGCAACTCATCAATGCGCTTCCTGTACGTGATGACCTGGAAAACGACACAGCAGCAGCTTTAACATGCAGCAGGACACGTTTACCTCTGAGGGGACCGACTCCCTTCTCTCCTTCCTCTTAGCAGGCTCCGTGGACTGAAAGCTGCTAGCTGCAGCATCATGGGAAACCAAGACGGCTCGTGCATACAATCATATATTTTGCTGTGGGTCCTATTATTGCTCAAATCAGAGGTGTATGCTGATCTCAGAACAGAGTTTCTGTACCTCTCAGGGCAAGCAGTTGTTAAGTTTGACATGATGATCACTGCTTCTTTAAAATGACTGTCGTGGTTTCCCAAAAAGGACATCTGGGAGGGCTTTCTCTTTGGCTCTGGCTTTGGCATGAGTCTGTAATGTCAACAGACTCTTACTTACCTGTTTGACCGCATGTGCACCCACCTGACTGAGGCTCTGAGCGTCTCAGTCACCCCACACCACCTTTAGATCCACTTTAGATCATTTATCTACTCACAACTGAAAAGTTTAGTTCCAAAATGACATCACCTGAGCTTAAGTTGATGAAATTTTGTCACATTTTTGTTGTGTTAAAAAAAAGCAAACATATTGACTTGAATGGTAGTAGAGGACAGAGAAGGTTTTTCTCTGTGTTCATTTTGTCTGGGGACAGTATGTTTATGTTAACAGTATGGGCTTACTACTGAATTTCTATTGAAGTCAGGAATTGTTCTATATAATAAGACTTCATTGTGTGCAATTTGTATAAATACAGCAAAAAGGAAACATATTATCACTGTAACAGAAACTTTGTCTTTGTAATAAGAACATTTTGGCCAACACATACTGTCTTCTTATTAATTAAATACGAAGGCAATTGTTTATAATTGAACAAAACTTGAGTCTTATTCTTGTCGAGTGACTAGAATCCCAAATTAAGGCTGTAGCGCTTCTTAAAATGACGAAAAACAACTTTAACATGTTTTAAGTGAGCAGATGTCATCTTGGAAACAAACTTTTCGTTTCTATTTCTGTGGTGGTGTGTTGTCCCGTCCTGGGCCTGGTCCAGCGCTCTGGTTCTCCGACCTTCCTTCATGCTAACATGCAGCGAGCCTGAAGCCGGCAGGCAGGACGCTGCTCAGCTCTGCTACTTACAATTTACTGAGCTCCTCCACTCTCTTACGCAGGGTTGTAACCTGGAGGGAATCAAAGGGTACATGGAGGGTTCACATCCAGAGGTGGAGAGCGCTTCACCTCAGGACACCAGCAAAAGTGAAGCTGGTACATTTGAGAAGCCTGTGGATTTGCCTTTTTGGCCCTTGAAATTCTCAAATTTACTTACTAAAATGTATGTTGTTTAATATGAGGTAGTCAAATGTAATTTCACTGAGCTCATTTTGTTTTAAAGGAAAAGACAGTAAAGATGCATTAATCCTAAACAACAGATCAAACAGATAGAAATACAAATGTATGGATATACAGGAGGAGGAGGTACATACCGTGGACAGAACTGTAAATAAAATCATAGAAACAATCCTGATTTTCTCTGAAATATCACCTTTTTCATCAGATCCATTAGGATGATGATACAAGATAAGTCATCTCATGAAAAGGCATATTTTTCAGAGTTAACGTACTTGAATCAGTTGATTGTAAAATAAATCAATTTAACAGAAATGTAAAGTGTAAAAATAGCATACATTTTCTAATCACCAGGATCTGCCCACCTCTTCTGCCCACAAAGCTGTTTAGCTCATAAAAATCCCATTGACCCATGTCAAACTGGTCAATCAGGTGTTTAAATGGAAATATATATAGATTTATATATCTGTTAGTGACTGATATCTTCCTCACGATCCTTCTCCATGTCAATTGACTTAACATGGGATGGTAAACTTGAGAAGGCTGAGAATCTCTGGCTTTAGGATACCAAACAGTGAATGTCGTTGTGACGTGAACCCAACAAGGACAAAGTCTCACCTCATACTTCTGCCTCTTCAGTCTCTCCATGTGGTCAAACTTCTCAGACTCCAGCTGGGTCATCCATTCATGCAGCTCGTTGATCTTATCCCTGCACGAGACACAGAACGCGGTTGAAACAATTGCTTCCAACAGAAGGACTGATGGTCTAAGAGTGGAGGTTTTGTGTCCTGTGATGCTTTAAATCACAGTCACATCTTTGGACACCACTACTCATTCAGGTTTATGTTGTTTTTTTTACATTGTAGAACAAAACTGAAGACATTAAAATGATGACGTAACATATATGGAACTATGTGGTAAGCAAAATAAGCATTAAATCAAAATATGTTTTATATTTTAGATTCCTTAAAGTTGTCACTGGTTGCCTTGATGACAGCTTTGCACACTGAAACTCCTTCAAGATTTCTGGAAAAGCACCAGGTGAAGATCTCATGAAGGTGGTTTTCAAAAGGTAGCCACAATGACGAATTTAAAATTTGAAACTTTTTTACTTACTACTTGGATCCATGTGATATTTCATGGTTTAGACATAACAGAAACTGGTACTGTATGTTTTTAAGACTAACTTATAAATACTCAGGGCTTTTTCAAATGAATCCGTATCCCCAGGGACCAGTGTGTGTTAAAGTGTTGAGTCGTACTTCAGCTTGTCTTCGTTCAGATGGTCGATGTTGAGTTGCTTGCGTCTGGCGGCCAAAATCTTCTTCTTCTTCTCTCTCTCAGTCTCTTTCTTTCCTCCTCTCTTCTGGTCAGCCTGTTTAGTGCAGATACAGACATATAGACACGGGTTAGCGGCTAATCAGGGTACGACTGCTACTGACAGTATGTGTGAGTGTGTGTGTGTGTGTGTGTGTGTGTGAGTGTGTGTGTGTGTGTGTGTGTACTGACTCTCTGCAGGTGACTGCTGTAGTTGGAACCCATGTTGGAGAGAGCAGACTTCTTCTTGGCATCGTCATCTGCCTTCTTCTTAAGATCGGACTCCTCCCTGATCCGCCTCTCCTCCTGTATTCACAAGAAACCCCACAGAGTGAGACCTCCCTTCAGTCTCTGGGACTCAAAGTAACACACAAAGTGCAACCAGGCGTTTCAACACATATTGAAAAATTGGAAATGAAAGGATAATAGAAGATAGAAATGATGATATCAATTTCTAGCTAAGATATGTGTGGAAGTTATTTCGAGGATTAGACTCCTTTTCTTTGCTTCTTAACAATTAGCAGTAAAATGAAACGTCTAATTTAAGCCTGATATCTTAATGGTTGGAGAACTAATGAGGTACAATAATGAATCAAATGTGAGAAGACCACCAACCTCACGTCTGGCCTGGCGCTCCTTCTCCTTCTCAGCGCGGATCCTCTGCTGCTCAGCCCTCTCAGCACGACGCTTCTCCTGCAGGACGCCAACAAACACAGGGTTACAATGTTTTATCACTACACCCTGAGGGGGAAAAGCAACTCTGACCTCCGGAGGAGAGTGACAAATGTTGCCTCAATGATATCAGTGTCATTTTTTTATTTTGGCTCATTCTGTTTAGCTTCATTGTGATTGACTAAAAGATGCAGTTAAAGGAGCTTACAAAGGTATGAGAGTGCTTTATGGAAGCTACAACCCTTGTTTGGCTTTGAATTTATGAAAGAACATCTTGTATGAAAGGACTTCTACTTCTACATTTTGTTAGCTAAACTTATTCACTTTGAGAAGAAAATATGAATAAAGAATCATTTCATATAGTCATTTCATAAGCTATGCTGCCTGAGAACTCACAATCCTCTCTTTGAGAGCAATCAGCTCCTCCTCCTCCTTCTTCCTGTGCTCAAAGTGAGCATCGATCAGGGCCTGCAGCTCAACCAGATCCTTGTTCTGACGTTTCTTCTGGATATCCTGCAGGGTGGGAAAACAGAAAGAGGCCTCAGCCAGGCAAACACCACAGACCAACAGAAACCTCTTCCTGTCCTCACTTCAGATTTACTTACATCAAAGTCCACTTTCTCACCATCGGGGATCTTCGGAGCACTGGGCCTGCGGGAAAGTGTTGGGGTCTTGAGTGCACTGGCACATTGCTGATTCAAATGTTGCTTTTGTTGCTTTTCAACCAAATGGCTCAGAACAAAATGTCTATACAAATCACTTAAAGTCCAACTACATGAAAAGGAAACTTACTTGAACTTTGGCTTCTCCTCTGCAGGTTAAGAAATGAAGAAGGGATGAGTACATGTCATTGGGTTAGAAAACACAACAGATTATTGCAGTTCTCTCAGGCATCACATGATTAAACTTTAGGGTTTTGTCTCTATAGGACAATTAATTCAAATGATAGCATCATTTTAAGTTAGGGTTAGAGCAACAGTCGAATACACAGATGTATTAAGAACAGAACCAAACAGCTGAAATAAGGGATTATGAAGTTATGTGAACATCAGAGAACCATCTAGCCTTGAGTGCAGCTACAGTAAATCTGTTAACACAGTGTGTCATAGAACTAAAACTGACATCAGTGTCTTCATGTTGCTTTAGTGTTCAGCTTCAGAGGTTTTTATTAGTCCAACACTTGTTTTGATCTTCATACCTACAGTATGTGTCATGTTTTTTTGTTGTTTTTTTGGCTTGACCCCCAAAAGCATCGGACACAAGCATAACAAAAGTCATTTTCCATTTTCCTTCTCTTCTTTTAACCCAGATTCTGGCAGCTCCATGCCATGCAGATGATGAGTGGCATAGCCGGAGTGTAACGGTGGGGTCGCTGCGCAGTGAAGCACGTGTTAGCAGAACATATTCTTTCACCCTTCTTCTCCACTACTACTACAATTTGTCTCAAAACTCCTTTAGTAAGCATTTCCATGGTGTGTTTTCTACAAATTTGGATGTCGACGTCTCGTGCTAATTGGGCAGCGCTCCTGGGTTTTGACAGAAAAACTGAATTTGGACAAACAGCAGGCATTCCCTGAGAACAGATGTCAGACCTGGACACTGGAGTCCTTCCAAAACCAGAATGACAGATTTCAGATTCATCAGAAGTTTTTAAATCAACATACCTTCCTCTTCAACGGCCTCTGCATGCAGCAAGCATCCAAAAATAAAAGCAGAATAGACAACAGTGTTAGCAGGCAAACTGGAGCAGCAGACTGTACATCCAAACAGCTCAACACAGTCAGACTAAGGCAGACGCTTGATCTGCTGCAGCTTAGCGCATGTCAATTCTCAAATATTGCCAATTGTCAAATATTATTAAGTTATAAAACAAATAATAAACAAAAAATGTACTTAAAATCAACACCTTTCTGCAGGTGAGATAAATCAGAGGCAGTATTTGAGAATTGACAGGTCGTTGCTTAAAGTCTTGTCTTGTAGAAGCCACAGTTTCACCTTTAAACAGCTCAACACAGAATGATCCCTTTAGCATTTAACCCTGCATCCACATGCCGTTGGACAGTTCAGAAACTACAATATGGACTGGCTTTAAAACGAACTGCTGTTTTTTTGTTTTTGCTTTTCAAAAAAGGCATGTGAATGCAACCCCGTTATGGAGCTTGGACGTATTATCAGACAGGACAGGGGGTAAGTTTAGAAAAAGATGAAAACTCAGACACCATCTTTTTTTTAATTATAAATGTTCTTCTTCATGCTCTGCAGTAAATGTTATCAATCTGATGTTTACCTTCATCAGATATCCAAATAATGACAAAACAAACATGTACAGCAAGTTCTTCAAGTAAATGTGGTGCAGCAGGATAAGTAGAGTTAGACTGATAAAAGAGGCCAATATTTGTATTTTCTTTTCTTTTTTTTTTAGCAGTTAATAATATCTTCATAAAACATTTCTTGTGTTTGCACTAGAAAGCTTTGTCCTCTGCCAGTGGCAACAGTTTAGCATTCAGCAAGCAAGGCTAAGGAGCTAATTATGCACTAGTGCTCACTTGTTTTAATGTAGCTTTCTAAGTTGACTCAAGGATTTGAAACATTCTGTCCACATCTATTCAATGGAAGATAGAAAGGAATTAGTGATTTTTACAAGCTTCTGATGTGGGGAAGGTTCTCACTATTTATATCAGCATTCATCAACATTTATATTCAAAAATATCAGCCTGCTAATATCAGTCATATCAGAACTGCAGAGTGCTTTGGGTAAGATCATTTCAGCAGGTTACATTTCTGTAAAAGGTCTTCAAGTCCTACTTGTGCCCTTCAAGCGCTGTTTTTGACTTTGTCCAGAGGTGAAAGGAAGGTAGCGTTAGCATTAGCAGACATGGTGGACATGTGTGCGAGTCAAGGATTAGTGGGGTCCGTCTGTCTGGCAGTAGCTGGAGCAATACCTGACGCCTGGGAAAGGATAATAGAATACCCCTTTCCCCCCTTCATGCCACATACCTTCAGGCTCAGGCTCAGGCTCTGGTTCTGGTTCTGGCTCTGGTTCTACCACTGGTTCTGGTTCTGGTTCAGGCTCTGGCTCTGGTTCTGGCTCTGGCTCAGGGGCCGCCTCAGGGGCCACCTCTACTTCCTCTACTACCTCCTCTTCTACAGCTATACGACATGCAGCGAGTCACCAAGGGAGAGGAAGGGTGGTGAGAGGGTTAATGGAAGCAGGACACAATGAAAAGGGAAAGAAGTGGTCGGGGTGAGTAGTAGATGTGAGACATGAGGAGGTCTATGGCCAGGCAGTTTGGCCCAACTGCCAGTAGATGGCGCTAAAGCTGGTGAAACAGCAGGCAGTTACAGGAGGGAAAAGATCAGTCATTGATGGATGAAATGTGATTGTTTCCTGGATATACCTGCACTGCAACTTGGTGTAGTTGAAGACAAGAAGAGACAGATTCTATGCTGACACAATCAACGTTCTTTCACCTGCGCCTTTCCATTCATCTCAGCTACTGTTAGTGTTAACCAGCATGCCACAAAAAGAAGTACATGTGGAGGTAAGAACACACGTCTTTTAGAAGTGACTGAACGATTAGTATCAATGGTGTAAAACTTATCATCTGAAGTCTGCAGGCTGTGTCTTACCATCGTATTCTTCACGTCCGTCCGAGAAAGAAAGGAGCAGAAGAACATTGTGAAAAGATCCCCTTTGTACCCACTTTGACAGAATACAAGGGCAAAATGTGGGTACAGTGGGGATCCATGCTAAGCATACACAAACAGTCCTCGTGAGCAGATCAGAGCTTGCGGGCAGGACTTTGACGTCACTTTAAAAGTTGCAAAGGATTTTTATTTCATCTTGGAAGCGTGTCCTGCTCAGGAGGACTGCACAGTGCAGATGATCATGCAGAGTTGCAGGTCTCTGGCAGCAGGTCAGTGCAGCTGTCTGTGGTGTATATTTTACAGGTTTAGATTTGAATTCCACTCAGCACATCTGACACTGTCCTGTTGTCAGAGTTGGTGCCTGCAACCATGCTACAGCGAAGAGGACAACATATGTGCACATTGGCTTGAAAGAGACAGCGTCATTGCACAACTTGAATCTGGAGGAGTCAAGCCAAACCTGCAAACATACGAATTTGTCCAGAGCAAATAATTCTCTATAGAGGGATGGAAAGTCAGTTAGGCAAGATTCAGAAATAATACTGGGATTTAGCATGGAACTCCTCGACTGCACCTGGACCTCATCTATGGGATTGAACTTTTCTTGTTTTGTTGTTTGAATAGAGAGAATGGTGGTACTTACCCTCAACTCCACTGCAAGACAGAAAATAGAAATGATTAGAATTAAAGCTACTCATTAAAACTGGGTCAGAGAATTTGTGCTTGACAGTGGAAACAGTAGTTTGACAAAATAATTGAACTCAAGCTCTGCTTATTAGAATTTCCCACAGACTTCATCTGTATAGAAACCTACGTAGAAATGCGGCTGGCAAACAGAAAGCTCAAAAGTGGACCTTGGGTTCAATGTATTTTGTCAAACTACTTCAAAAAGTGTTGAATTTGTGTATGAAAATGTGAATTAACTTACACATCCTCTGTGTCAGACATGGTGACAGTGGACTTTGCAACCTGGAATCAAGAGAAAAGACAGGAACTTAAAGTCTGCCTGTAAAGAGTGAATGTCCAGCTGGCTGTATTTATAGCTCAGGATTATGTTGCAGATGTCTTAAATATGTGCTGTTGGCCCCACCCTGACCCAACCCCACCCTGCTTTCCTCCACATTTTTATCCCCCCGACCTCATCAAACTAAAATAATCTTTATGTAGATTCTTTCTGAAATCATTAGTTCCTCATCAGATGACATGTTTTGCAGAGCAATTGAACCATTCCCAAGGTTTGTCGCATGCAAACATGTTCGGTTTATAATTAGCGTTAGACTTTGGACTGAAATTTGAGCCTCGGTCCTGAATCTGCTTCTCTCATGTTAAGTGAGAAGGAAGCCAAACTTAGATTTATGCTAACTGTCTGTTTTCTGCTGCTGAGAGATGAGCTTCATGTTGCAGTCGGGCCAAGAGAAAAAAAAGCAAAGCCCAAGGATAGTGTTGAAGATCAATGTCCTGCCCTCTCTCATCACTCTGCATCCATCTGACATCAAATGGATGCAGACGTTTTATCTTAAGGAACACACTGCTTCATTTCTTAACACGTAAAATCAGTCTGTGCATATGATCATGTCGGCATTCAGTTGTAAAATTCCAGACAGGATGTAGTGTCATAACTCTGCAATGATAAACAAATGTGACCTGAATTTACATCATTTAATCTGTCGCTGATTAGATTTCAGATTAGTTGCCCATTAGCGCGATTAGCCACCATGAAGGCATCCCGACATCACAACTATTTCCAAAAGACAGCTGCACAGGGTCCCAGATCCGGTTTCAGTGGACCCAACGTTGAAGATTGGGTTCCTTCCCCCTAGACCACTACCCATAATTCCACCTTCATACCCTTATCTGGCTGTCCTTGTCTCACATGGCTCCTTCAATCACCTTCCTGAGGCTCCCCGTCGACTGAGGCCACTTTGCTCAAGAATTAAAATAAACCCGGAAAGGCAGCCGTGAAGGTTAAAGGTCTAATGCCTGGCTCTTCTGAATTTGTTCTTTGAATGCTGTAAATTCCAAACTCAATGTGTTTACACCACAGTGAAATAACGGTAGTCAGGATAAACGCTGCACATTTAGATGATTCCTTTAAACCAGGCTTGAGCTTCTGGACTCCTGTTCAAGATGTTAAAGTGTTTATCCTCAAGCTATCAATGCTTTAACGTACACACGTGCAACACACAAATTTAAAGTATGAACCAAGAAACCTGACATCTAAAAAGAGCAATGCCCCTGACTCCAAATACCAAAAACAACAACAGGATGCTTCGCCGCTGTTCATTGCTGTTGCATAACTCATTAGTATCATCTTCTGCCTCCTGAAGCGGAAAGCTGCTTCAAAGGCTTTAAGCCATGTGTAAATCCTTCAGGTATGAACCTCCGCTGGGCCACTGGACTCAAACCAAACCTCCACAGAAACAACAACAAAGTCCAATTGCTTGTCTGGCAAGAACCCCAAGAAGTTTTGCACCTCTCAGAGTTTTGTATTTTAACATTAGCTGAGGTTTTACGTGGTTAGAAACTGCAACAAATAATCCAATTTCTTGGCTCATTTTTGAGATACAAAGATGAAGAAGAAGAAGGTACCACAAACCCATTGCTTATCAGCTTCTGAGGCACTTAGCCGCAATCAAACACTACACTTCCTTCACAGAGTTCAAACACCAAAGATCACAGTGTGGGCTTCAAATGGAGGCCTGTTTTCTCTGTGATTCAATGATCCAACTCTTTCCTTCTTGCCCCTGACATTGGCTAGTCGTGGCAGTGATTTTAACACATGTGGACTCGGCTGTCCTCAGTATGGGTGATGTTTTGGGACATTGTACCTGAGCTTCCTCTCTACCATTCACACTCTCATTCTCTCCCTTTCTCCCTTACCTCAGAAACGCCGAAAGAAGCGAGCTCCCTGCTGGCCAAGACAGGCTGTAAGGTTCTGCAAACTTACCGCGCTGATTATGTCCTTCTGTTATAGTGATACTCGATCCGCTCTGCGTCCCCATTGGCTGAAGAGCTGGCTTGGAGGCGAGGTCGTCCCTGTGGTGGGGCAGGGTCCACATCCCCGGTCCCCCCTCCTCCCTTTGCTGGCACTCAATAAGGAGATGGTAGGGTCGAGAGCGCTAAGGAGGAGGGAGGCTCAAGTTTGGAGAAAGGAACAGCCAAGATACCCCCAGGATGCTATTCTTGGGCTGCTGCATTAGGCAAGCAAATTTCATCTGAGAGTGAGAGGAGAGTTGGACGTCAGGGAAGCAAGGCAGGTGGTGGTTCTGAACCTCTTACAGAAGTCTGCAACACATAAACATAATGTAAAGCATGACCAAAGGGGGACAAGTACCTGTATAATTTCTCTGTCCCAGCTGTAAAGCCAACTTGTTGAACCAGCTCTTGTTTGCGTGTTTGAACGTGTTTGTCTTTGATTCCATTTGTCTTCCAAAAACCATTAGCTATACCCAGACAGTTTTACTGACTGCAGGCCCTGAATCTTCCCACTATTAAAAAACAGACATGCTTAATAAACAGGACAACCTTTTGCCATCTGGCTGCCCCACAAGAGTTCCTAAATGGAGGACAAGTTCAAGAGAAAATACTGTTAAATTCAAGGTAATAAATGTTTAAATATGAACTTAAACAAGTCATTTGGTATACATGTGAATACACTTATACCTCACCTTCCCTTATAATCAGACTCAGTCACAAAATGTAAACTGGTGAGTCTCTTTTAGTTATGTCATACAAAGTTGTCTACTTACAGTCAAGTTGTATTCAACTGAGCTACCTTCAATGTATTTGACAGTGAATAAGTGACTGTAAATGTGTATTCCCAATGTGATTTTGTCTCAGAAATAAGAACTTATCTAATAGAAATCCTCTGCAGGATCAGTTTGAGCTATTATAAATGCCTTTCTGTTCAACTGTCGGGTCTAAACAAGTTGCAGCTTAGGGATCCTGAATGATCCTCTAGTTTCCTCCAGGGGGTGCTCCAATGACAGAGTTTAAAAGAGGCTCCTGGTCATCCACTTGCAGGAGTGTCAAATCATCAAGGCCACAGAAACATAAATAGACAAACCTCGGGCTAAGGACTATTGATTTGGTTGTTGCTGATTTACAGTTGAACTGTGGCGAAGACTGATATAAACCACATAAAACAGGTTTCCAGTACACTGTCTCCAAGAGATAACTTCATGGCAGGAAGGCCAAAATGAACAATTTTATATTCTGCCTAATAAATTACACACAAGGAAAATGACAATCTTCCTCTGAGATGACATCTAACTGGAACCCCATTAAGAAACAGCTTGTTATAGACTGTTGCAAACTTTCAGGAACCTGCTGTGATATCATTTGAACCCCATTAACCCTAGAACACTAGCGCTGGGTGATTTTCACCCATGCAATTGTGGTTATGTGATTTCCATTGTGTTGCCATTGTGTGAGCTGTCTGGGTCCTTGGGTAGCTTCATGCTGCTTACTGACGTCACAGAAGGTAGCCGTGTTTCCTGCTCCTATCCCTGTTTTTTTCAACAGGCACGTGTTTGGGTGATTTTCACCTGACGTTAGTGATAGTGAGTGGAATATACTGTATGTATATATAATATATCTCTCCCACAGTTGTCAGTGATGCAGGGAGACTGTGCCCTCCCAGCTACATTTTTTTTTTTTAAGGAATTTTTTGTGAATGATTTCCTAATTTTCCACTAATTTTAGAGCCTTTTTATAGAGTCTCTCCATGATACCTTTTTTCATTTTATGAGACGTTGTTTAGGAGAAAATAAAAGAAGAGTACTTCAGTTTGCCATGTATTGCTGTACTTTTAATGAGAAGTATTTTTTTGTCGGGTACATTATATTGGGTAAAATATACCCAGCGTTAGTGATGGTGTTACTAATTGTTATGTTAGTGTTCTAGAGTTAAGGACCCATAGAATCCTCTCTGGGTAACCTGGAACTCACTCGATGGGTTCAAGTGAATCACATTAAAAATCCACAACAATCTAAAAGACTCTTGAGACCTCTTAATGAGACCTCATGTGGCGTTTGGAGATATTGATAAGGACCATTAGTAACCTTGTGAATCCACGAAGAAACAGTAAAATCATTGGACTGCTGGAACCATAAACCCGCTACGAGGGTCGATGGAACAAAAAGAGTCCAGGAATCCATGAAAATCCAGAAAGTCCCCAGTAATTTGCCCTAGGGTTCTTCTCTCAAGGTTCACATAAACCCAATTAAAGATGCCCTGGAACTCAAGGAACCCCTAAAACCTCCTGAAGAAACCATTAAAACTCTTGAATTCTTTGAAAACAGTAAGAATATCTCTTGGAGCCTAAGGCCACATTCAAGTCATAATGGGGGAATGGTAAAGATGGTTAAAACTATATGTGTCATATAGAGTAATATGATATGAAAATGATTATACTGTGGTTCACTGCATCAATTAAATATAGCTGATTTAAAGCATCCACAGTTGTTTGGTTTTCTAGCACGGATTCATCAGAACTTTTAGCTTCCAAGTCATAACTACGACTTGGATGCTGACACAAGTCGGAGACTTGTATTTACAGTAAGTCTGACATTACATCAAATAGGGCATTAGAGCTCCCCTGAGGAACAATGACAACACCACAAGAGCTGGAACTTAGAATAGAAGATTTTTATTGTCAGTTTCTCTATATATCCAGGACATACTAAGGAACCGAAAAGGCGTTTCTCTCTCACCGTTGTGTAAGTGCCATACATAACATTTAAAAAAAAAAAGGATCAAAACACAGTATCAATACAATAAAGTAACATAAAATAAAATATATAAACATCAACCTATGTACAGTGGTGGTAGAGCAAAACAGTGAGAGCTTATTGAGGTGATGGTAGTGCAAATATGGTAGCAGTGATGTACAGTAGTGCAAATGGTTTAGTAAGAGAAGACAGATTGTGATGTAATGTACAGACAGTGAATGTGTGAGTCTTTATATGCAAAATGGGTGTGTTACAGTCCAGGGGCAGGGGGCAGAGGGGGGAGGTAGTGGGCAGAGTTCAGCATCCTGACAGCCTGGTGGATGAAGCTGTTCAGCAGTCTGGTGGAGTGGGCTCAGAGGCTCCAGTACCTTTGTCCTGAAAGCAGGAGCACGAAAAGGGAGTGTGAAGGGTGGGAGGTGTCACTGGCGATACTGATGGCTCAGCGGGTGAAAAATTACAGCCCCCATTCAAAACCAAGCCGGGCACCTCTGTCTGCATCAAGGATACATTGAGGCCCATTCATGACTTTCAGAGCAGTGGGACATTCTGATCCCCTTAGAACTTTTACCCTCAGCACCACATCACTGATGCCTGACTCTCCTTCCTGAGCCTCAGTTTGGACCCTTAACCAACACGAGTAACACTCTGAATGCCCTCCAGCACACAGTGTCTGAAAATGTGTCGCATGTTTAAGTAATATTCCATCTTCCTTCTCTGATGGCCAACCCACAAGGGCAACCATTCTGAGATAACACTTGAAAATTAAAACACATGCTCATTGAGGGGCTGCACAGTGGTTAGCACAGTCACCTCACAGAAGATCCCCGGTTCACATCCCTGTTAGGACACCTGGGATCTTTCTGTGTGGAGTTTGCATGTTCTCCCTGTGCAGTGTGGGTTTTCACCAGGTTCTCCAGCTTCCTCCCACAGTCCAAAAACATGCTGAGGTTAATTGATGATTCTTAATTGTCCCAAGGTGTGAATGAGAGTGTGATTGGTTATTTGTCCTGTGTGTGGCCCTGTGATGGACTGGCGACCTGTCCAGGGTGTCTCCTGCCTTCATCCTAAGTCGACTGGGATAGACTCCAGCCCACCCGTGACCCTGCAGAGGATTAAGCGGTGTATAGATAATGGATGGATCGCATTTAAGTGATCTTAAACCAGTTTGTACTCAGTTCTGCTGTCTACTGTATATACAATTGCAAGAAAAAGTATGTGAACCTTTTGGAATTTCATGGTTTTCTGCATTCATTTGTCATAAAACGTGATCTGATCTTCATCTAAGTCAAGGGTATTGACAAATATA
>OMNN01098055.1:8490-29855 GCA_900302755.1 Chromis chromis
ATTTTTGGCACATTTTAGCATAAATGTCTCCAATAAGCTGGCAGAGCCACATCTAGAGGTTAATAGTGGGCAACTACTGGTGTCACCACCACTAAATATCCTGCTATTGAAAGCAAACTGTGTTATAAGAAACACGTCCTTTAAAATAAAAGACTTTATACCACTACTTTGCTTCTGCGACCCTCTAAAAATGGCTTCGCGACCCACTTTTGGGTCCCGAACCACTGCTTTAGAAGACTGCAGTGTACAACTCTGTGCAGAGGTTTGAGGATCTAAAAGTAAAGTAAGGAAACCTTTTTGAATAGTTTTTATTTATCAGCGTCACACAGTCATTTGAGGTACTTTGATCCAGCATCTCGTAGAACCTGTGGAGTCAGTCTCCTGTCTGTTCATGTAATCCAGTGATGCTGAGATCTGAGCTCTGTGGGATCAGGGCTCCTTGTTCTTCTCGTAGCTGAAGATGGCTCTTTATTATCCTGCCGCAGAAGGAGTTTGGGACCATTCAGATCTCCCCGAGGGGCGTAAGTGATGTATCAGAACATCCACATCTGAAGTGCCTCAAGCCTTTGCTCAGTCCCGTCCCTCCAGGCAGCTACACCTACATGCAGCCGAATCTCAGGGCTCAGCTGGAAGACAAAGCGGCCCTTTGTTGTTCTGCTGTTTCAGGTTTAAGAAGCTCTAAAAGTTTTTTTTTTCTCTTCTACTTTCTCCACAGTGGATCAAACACTTTGAAAGCACTTCCCTATTATCTCAAGCAGAGGTCCACTTTGGCTGCAGTTCATCGTGTGCCTCCGAGAGCAGAATAACTCTGAACCCCTGGAGGACAACTACACAAAAGTCCGGTAACTAAAGACACAACAAGACTCACGAGGAGAGGAACAGGTCTGTGTGTCGGGTGGGGGGGGCGACCGAATCTCTCGAGTACCCGACCGAATCCCTCCCTCTGCTTTTTGTCCAGCAAGGCAGAGGCCTCGTTTTCAAACAGCCCAGGATATGAAAGCACATGCTTGTTTTTAAGAATGACAATCTCATTTGTCCTTATTTGTGTTTCTTTTTGTTCTAAATGTCACGTCCTGTCCTACAAAGATGCAGGACATCGATACTGATAGATGGTCTGACGGAATCATGCAATTCTTCAAAAAAAAAAAAAACGAATGTTCAAAAATGTGGAAAAACCATTGGGTCCTTAAAACGCCAAGGAGTGAAAAATGTAACCCCACAGTCTGTCTCTTAGGTATTCTCCTTCTATTGTATGTCAAAAATGTGAATTTACTTTCAATATGGCTATGTAATTTCTATTTTTGATACAATACAAATTTATATGTATTTGTTTATAGTGATAAGAAGACCAAAGATGGCTTCATGCTCAATGTAATTTTATTGTATTGTAGCTGTGTATGCTGTATTCACCGATAACCTTGGCATCAGTCACTAATTAGTTCATCTATCACAGAAGTAAGCTTGTTTTGTCTTATTTACTTTTTGAATTATATGTATGGTAAGATAATTAGCATCACAATCTTCAATGGTTAACCCCACATACTGATGTGATCTTAACAGGTCAATTCTACAATTAAAATTAAAATGACAAAATAGTTATTAGTCATCGTCTCACATGTGTGTTTTTATAAAACTTTATTTGATAAATATTTTTTGACAACAACATGAAATCTCCCACACCGTGTATAGTAGAGTAGAAGCCCTTTAGAAGGTATCGATCTGCACAGAATTAGCATCTTATCCCTTGAACCACAGATAACCAGTTTTGTAAACACACTTAAGCAGAAGTGACGGGGTTTACATGCACTTTAGTGACCTGATTACTGGGAGGAACCTGGTTACAGCAGCGTTTATAACCTGGTTACAGAGAGTACAGGCCTGATCCCTCCTCACTGAAAAGCAAAGTGGCTGCAGTTGGAATTAGGGCTGAACAAATTAATCCATTTCAAATCAAAGTGACAATTTGGAACTGTGCAATTAGCAAAGACTGCGATTTAAGATATGTTACGCAGCACGTTCGACCCAGGGTTTGAATGGTCTGCACTTATACGAGGGGTGATTGATAAGTTTGGAGCCTGACGAAGAAAACAAGACTTGTTAATCAAAATGTTTAGTCCTCTGAGAGAAACATGTCACAATGGTGTGAGTTCAGTTTAGACTCATTGTGTGCATTAATGCCTGACAATACCTGACTCCAGTAGGGTAGGGGAGGTCATTCAAGCAAAATGAACAGAGTTGGTGACTGTGCTGTGATACAGTAGCTGTCCCGAAAGGGCACGTCTCCCAAGGAAATCCATGAAGACATGGTTAACACATTAGGAAACGATGCTCCATCTTATGCCACAGTGAAACGATGGACAGCCGACTCGGTTCATGTTGCTTGACTGACCTACCCTACTTGACTCAGGTATTGTACAGGCATTAATGCACACAATAAGTCCAAACTGAACTCCAACTATTGTGACATGTTGCTCTCAGAGGACTAAACATTTTGATTAGCAAGTCTTGTTTTCTTAGTCAAGCTCAAAACTAATCAATCACCCTTCGTATAGCGCCTTTCTACCTCAGTGGTACTCAAAGTGCTTTACAATGTGTTTCTCATTCACCCATCCACACAACAATGGCGACAGACTTCCATGCAAGGTTCCTGCCTGCCATTGGGTTGCAGTTTTCAGTGTCTTGCCCAAGGACACTTCGGCATGTGGAGGGGCCGGGGATCGAACCCGCTCTGCCACAGTCGCCGGTTTATAATGCTCCATCAAGTTATACATCTATTGCACAGTAAATGTTGAAAAAAAAGACCACAATTTAAACTGCAACATTGATCAGAGAAATCAAAATTGCATATTCTCCCAAATTATTCAGCCCTACGAAGTCCTGATGTTATTTTTTTGCATCTGCTCTCAGCCATAAAACACATGAACCCTGTTGTTCTCTTTGGCAATCATGATTCACCTGCTAAAAGCATCATGAGCTACTGTAGTGGTTGCGGTGTAAATCAATCAGTTACCTTCCAGGCCACCATAAACCTCAAAAGATCAGAGTTCTATCTGGACAATCAGGTTTCTCCTTCCTCTGATTACCATCTCCAGGTTTCTCTCTAAGAAATGTAGAGGCACCTGGCTGCAGACCTCCACTGTGAGGACAGGAAATGCACGGGGTGCATTACAAAATAAAATCTCAGATGCATTTCTGGTTGAATTGATTTCCGTGCTAATTAGTTAAAGATTAATGCATTAGCGCGTAAATTACGTTGTATTTATTTGAAAATAAAGAAATAAGTAAAAACAGATCAGTCCTGCTAATGACACTGGGAGGGGGTGGGTGGGGGGACATTGGGTTGTGATCATCTGACCTTCAGCCCAGAGACTTCACCGTTTTGCCACCACTGTAACAATAAAAGTCTAATATAAGTCAAGAATTTAACCCCCGCCACGTGGAAGGCAAAAATTCTACCACTAGACCACCAATACTGACAAAATGTATAGGTTAAAGGTAGATATGTAACCATCTATATGAGCCTGTACGGAGGGAGAGCGATACATCTAAAACATAGATAAATCTTATGTCATTTGTGCCTTTTCCAGTAGATTTTTCAGCTACTTTAGTAAATCTCGTCTATGTTCAGTTTGTGAGTAATCTATTATTTTCTTTCTCAACTTCTAAAAGTTTGACTTAAGGGGGCAGGACACTTGTTTACGAGGGCATTGCCCCCTCTTGCCCGAGCGTAGAGCCGGCCTCGCTACCACAGATGGATTTGCTTCTGCTGACAGTGACACTGACACTTTGACACTCGGCTGTCAGAAACAGGCTATTTCATATGCAGCTCACCGCAAACGTTATGCGTCACATCACTCACGTTAAACAGCTTCTTCTTCTAATTTAATTTAATTAGCGGTTAGTAAACTAACTTCAGGTGCGTTACCGCCACCTACAGGACTGTCCTTTTCCTCATCTGTTACTTCCTGTCCTCACAGTGGAAGTCTGCAGCCAGGTACTCTTGAAGAAATGAGCCCACTGTAGCCTGGTTCTTTAAGTGCATGTGATGGTTTTGTAGAGTGCAACCTTAATTAAATGCAAAAGTAATTGTAAACACCGCACCCGCAGATCTTTAGCTAATATCAAACAACAGACGTATTGATCTGTAAACATTTGTACACAAGACAGTGGTGTCAATCCTATATTTCTTTACATGTGGTTACTTGTATAATCTCATTCACGCCACTTATTTGATTATGAGAAACCAAACTGAGCAGTGGTATTATGGGTCGTAGTGGTTCAGATGGGGCACCCGTTGTCTCCCAGGGCTTCCTTGGCTGTCTTCAGGGTTTCTCTCTTCACACACTTCCAGTAGCCAGAGATGCCGTTCTGATGCTGCACCTGAGGGCAGGACAGAGGTCAAGTGTCAACAGGACAGGAAGTAAAGGTGGAATTCAAAATGCAACCTGTAAGATCTAATGCTTTGCAGACACAGCAGGATTTTTATAAGTCACATAAATGTTGACCACTGGTTTGGTTGGGGCTCAAAAACATCTGATAGTCCAAGCACAACATTACTAAGTAAGACATATGACCAATAATGAATAATAGGTACAGTGTCTGTCTAAGCAGTGTGTTCACAAACCAAGAAATAGTTTGATGTTTTGGGAAGTTAATTTTGCCAAAACTTAGGTGAGATTACTGACATCATTCATGTCTATAAGTTAAAACATCTGGGTATCAACTGTAGACTGAATATGAAGATGGACACAACACTCACCACTGAAGCTTCACTACTGTGGTAATAGGTGCTGACATCTTTTGCTGCTAACATCATACGCAAAAAAAGTTTGTGCAGTAGTGACCAGACAACCTTTTGAACTTCATGTAGCCCAGTCTTCTTAACTGTCATGGATGCTTGCTGAAGGCTTATCATTTCCTAAATAACATTTTCAGTAACTGCTGTTGTCCAGCTAGCTAGCCACATATCAGCTACCTTTACTTTTGCTCTTATTTTGGTCTTAAGGACCTTCACACCACGTCTCCATCCCCGATCGCTACTGTGCAGGTTTTGACTGCAGCATTAATTTCTGAAAAAGTTTGACTTCACTTCTGGGAGCTGCCATGTCGTACATCTCTAAAGGCCCTTATAAACTAACAAAAAAAGTAGACAAAAGCTGACAGTGGCATTTAAAACGTAGCAAACCTGCTGCAAAATTCTTCAGACAGACCTGACTGCTACGTCTAATGTCTTATTAGAACAGCCTATTAGAACATAACAGGGTCATTCCACACCAATTCACCCAGATTTCAGAACGTTTCCCAGTTGAGCTCATGTATTTTCTTGAAAGAGAATCCCACAGCTCTACTCCAAATACTTTCTGAGTTATGAATTTTTTAAGTGTTCAATCTGATGACCAAAACCCCTACAAGCTGGAACCTGAATTGAGTTTATTTCCTGAACTAATGACGAAATAGCTCAACAGCTACCATACAGACATATAAAACCGTGAAATAAACATAATACAAATGTTTACCTGACAACTAAAGCCACCAAATGTGACAGACTGATGTCGTACAGTCCAACTCTGTTTCATGGACAGATGTGAGAAGCGTCTATCTTCTCATTTAACACAACAAGAAAAGGTCAAATAGTTCCTTTCTTTGCAGACATATATGCAGCTAATCAATCATATCAGGTGAAGGTGGATGAGCTCACCTTGAGACCCCGCAGCACTCGGTCTTTCATCACGCCCATGAACTCCTTATGGCTCAGGCAGTTGTCTCCGTCCATATCGAAGAGTTTGAACACCGTGTCCAGTACGTTCTCAGACAGGTCGTGGCCTGTGGCGATCTTCACAGCTCGCTTGAACTGGGCTGAAATCAGAAGAAGGAAAAGCGCAATCATCTACTGTCTGTATGCAGAGTGGTGAGAAAGCTGCTCAGCTCTAAGCAACAGAGAGGCGTTACCCATTCCCACAGGACGGCTGGCTCCAGTGACCATCTTCATTGAGAAGGCAAAGTCCTCCAGGTTGTTGGTGAAGAGGCAGAAGACTTTGAACTCGTCAAACGTGATGCTCTGTAAGTAAGTAAGTAAGTAAGTAAAGTTTATTTATATAGCACCTTTCACAGCACAAGGTCACAAAGTGCTTTTACAAGTATTAATCAGTAGAAAACAACAATAACAAATCAACAACAACAACAACAAGGAATTGAAATATGACAAATTGAAATTGAAATTGCAATCAAATCAATGATTTGAAAGCACAAAAGCAAATCTAAAAAGATGTGCCCGTGTTGTTCAAACTTGGAGGCTAATAATGGGGACAAAACTGAGGGTGAACATTGTATTATGTCTGTTTTGCAGCATTCCCTCATTTATCCTTTTTTCTCTCCGTCTCTGTTAAAGGATATCGGGCGGACTACCAGTGGTCCTGAGCTCAATAATGCAACAGGTGAAGTGTCCATCACCTACCACAGCTCCACCAAGTGTGAAGCTGACCCTTCACTGACATACACTTCAACCATCATCTTCACCTGCCAGAGAGGCCTGGAGCTGGTCAGTCAGCACTTCATGATAAGGATACTTACACATACATTGCTTGTGTGACAATTGATACCACCTTGTTTTGTTTTTTTAACCAAGCAGTTGCTTTTATATCTATATCCAGGGCTCTCCCCAAATGCTGAGGCTGCAGAAATGTGTCTATTTGTTTGAATGGGCGACCCCTTTAGTCTGTTCAGATGCTTCTCACACCAGCGGTTGCCAGCTCACCGACTCTCAGCTTCAGTTCACCTTTAACCTGGCGCCCCTCACTGGTGAAGTCCAGGTGAGTTACGTGGGCTTCAAGTTCAGTCCACTAAGATTGCATCCCAGTGATCTTGGACGCCTTTTAACCAGAGGAAGTCTATTTTACTGTAATTTGTGTTACATTTTACCATAGCTGTAATATTGTGTTTGTCAAGGTGTAGGTAGCTCAGAGACTACATCAAAGTGTGGTTATTCAGGTGTTTTGTTTTTTGTTTTCTGTATGCTAGGTAAGCGGGAGCTCCAGCATGTATCACATCAACGTCTGTGGCTCAGTAGCAGAACCGAATTGTAAGCAGAGTGCAGTTTGCCAAGTGTCTGGTTCTGGTTCAAACAAGTCAGCTTCATCATTTGGCATCAGCAAGGCCATGACTATGGTCTTCAAACATGAAGAGCAGGCTGTGCTGATGCAGTATGGTGGAGGAGATCCCTGCCCACCTGGTAAGTTTGTTGAACTTCTCTAAAGCTTCAGATTAAGTTTTGTGATATATATATATATATCATAGGATTTGACTTATCCATGGATTGCAGATGTAAAACAATCCAAGGGACATCATGTTAAGGTAATATATCAAAAAGCTTTAGTACAGCACATGACATACAACATAAGGCTAAAGAATAGAATCCTAAAATCTAACATGGCATCTCCACATATTACAGAGAGTACAAGGACAATTTGGTGGCAAGGTACAAATTCTTTGGCTTTGGAAAAGAGTGGACTTTGTTCTTGAATAACTAAGATTACCTTCAGCTTCAACTGTCTATAAACATTACTTTGAGCTGTTAGCAGAGAAATTGCTTTTTAAAACTAAACCCGAGGAAGTGCAGCTTATTAACAGGTAAACAGATCCTTCTGATCCAGACTTATTAGGATGAATGCCACAATTCAGCTTAATTATTGATCATATTTTTTTGTAAAGCAATTGAAGAAGCAGTTGCATGCATTTGTGTGTTCTAGTGACCACTGAGAATGAGGTGTGTGTGTTCCCATTCATTCTCATGAAGAAGTCGTACACAGAGTGCACCACAGATGCAAGGACAGATGGCAAAAAATGGTGTGCTACAACAGGCAACTATGACACGGACAGAAAGTGGGGATTCTGCAGTACAGGTGACAGCTTGTGGACAAGTGGTGTCCAGTCACATAGAATGGCATCACAGTTACTGTCTATAATTTGAAAAGTCGATGTTAAAGGTTTGCTGTTGGTGTTTGCGACACAGGCGTAGGCTGCAGCTGTGAGATGGAGAGCAAGTAGACAGGAAAGTAGAGTTAAAACAAATTTATTTACTCAAAAATAAGCAGAGTAGTTAAAAAAAGAGATGATTACTTATTTTTCTCACTGTGTCAAAGCACCAGTTTGCACTTCTGGCCCTAAACTACAAACAAACTTGTACAATACAAACCTGGACTAGGTCTCTATGTCTCATTCATTTAAACCTCCCATCTTATCTGTGTTTTATTTTTCATGGACTTCACTTCCCCATGTACTCTAGGTCCCTGGTTCCCAGCCTTTTTGTCTTGTCACCCTTAAAAGTGAAAGAATTCCCATTTACAACCCATTGTCACACATTGAACACTGCAGGTTCAGAAAATGGTGTTCCCTTCGCATATTTTTCATGGCAGTAGTTACAAGGGTCCTGGGAAAGTAAAACTCTCAAGGATTTCACAATTTCTCAATTTAAGAAGGACAGATAACATAAATATAATTTTCTGCAGCAATTTCAGGTATTTTTTTCATGCATTTCACAGTCCCTTAGATCTATCCTGCAATCCCTTGAATGGTTCTCGCCCCCCACACTGGGAACCACTGCTCTAGATGATATGTCAGTGTTCATTCTTGACTAAGAAGCGAGAACCAGAATTGTTTATGAAAATAAAATAGATAAACCTGCACTAATTGTGTGACAAAGGACAACACAGGTTACCATTTTACTTTAAAAAAAACTAATGTTGTCCAATATCACTCTCATCTGTCTCTGAGGCTGCAGATAAACCGATATTAATGATGCTGCTTTTTTAAAATGTTCCATATACCATGGAAACGTACTATAGAAACATTGGTTTCTATTTATTTGCAAATGGCATGTCTTCTTCAATTGTTCTTCATGTTTAATGAAGCAAGATTTATGTGTGGTACTGCACTTAGAGGAAGGACTGTTTGTTAAGAGATTTGTTGAAAAATGAAATTATTAATCTAATAGGCTGTGGCATCTGTACACTGTTTAAAAAAAAAGTGAAATGAAGTGATTGTCACTTCTTTTGCAGGACTGCAGACACTTATTGTTGACAGTTTAGTTATTTTGCTGTGTTGCATTTTATTCCCTTTTTCCATTACTCCTCTTTTCCCTGAAAACAATCCTATAATATGTATTGTTTTTATTTTTATTTTGTCTCTTTCAGCCACTGGTAAACGTCAGTCCTCTATATTGTTTACCTGCGACCAGTCCGCAGGCCACGGTTCCCCACAGCTGCTCTCAGAGACGGCAGGTTGTTCAGCCACTTTTCAGTGGCGCACCAGTGCTGTTTGTCCCCCGAGGAAGATGGAGTGTAAGCTGGTGAGCCAGCATCAGACGTTCGACCTCCGAACCCTGTCCTCCCTCACTGAGCCGTGGAAGTTCAGCCACCAAGGAGATGCGTAAGTCTGGGCTTAGTGTTAGATAGGAACTGTTTTCATGCTTATCTCCTCTTTTTAATGCTTCGGATTATTTTCATATTTATTTATGTACGTTTTTGATTTATGTTTAGTCAAGGAGCAGAAAGGGGAAAATGTTTGTGGGGTTTTAGGATATGGTTAAATAGATATTTTATTTTATAAACTGTAAACTCAAGAGGACTTGATTGTTATTATTTTACAGCAAGAATACTTTTCTGTGAACATTTTCAAAAGACATGTAACTATTCAAACAAGGTAGACACACACCTGAAATGTGCCAGGTAATGTACCATTCGTACAGTTGATTTTGAAGTGTATTTAAAAAATCTGAAGTGTCAGAAAAATATCCTCTACAGAAGACATACAGTATTTCTAAAAGCATGCAGTAGTCCTCCTGAATCTTTAGAAATGACACTTTTCTCTGCTTTTTGTTTTTGGCTTCAGGTATTTCATCAACCTGTGTCAGGGTATCCACGGAGGACTGATTGGCTGTCCAGAAGGAGCAACTGTGTGCCGACGCTCAGCAGCAGGAAGGACTGAGACCCTGGGCCGAGTTTACACTCAGACAATGAGCTACACTGGTGGGCAAACAAGTCAAATACATTTGCTGTGCTTCATGTTGGACTTTTGGGGAAAGTGATAATGTCCTAGGGTCAACGTTTGTATATTATTTACCATTTAAATGCTCACAAAAACTATTCAATTCTATTGACAAGACATTTGTCTAAGCTGGATATTTTATGGGATGTTTTATAACTGTTATTATAACTGAGAACGGTGCAGGCCTTGAGGTAAATGGAGACAATAAAAAAAGTCTCTTCTTGGAATGAATGTGTTTTTTTTGTTTTTTGTTTTTTTTTAGCACAAATAACATCGGAGCCTTTCTGTGTGCTCTTTTTTACTGTTACTAGTAATTCAAACGATGTGTTTCGATTTTGTGCCTTAGAAAAATTTTAGCATTCAGTCTCAAAAGACTTCTCTTCTTCTGCAGGCGGAAAGATCTCTGTCAGTTATTCAGCAGGAGATGATGTCTGTGGCAACGGTGTGAAGGCCAAGACAGTGATCCAGCTGAGTTGTGGCTCCACAGTTGGACACCCAGCACTCCTCAGGTAACATCCACCCCAGTAAAATCAGCTTTTAAAGTTTTATATTTTCAGTTACACAACAGATTGACTTCACATATAACATGTAGTACTAAATTATCTTTTTCAATAGGGAGAAAATTTCAAGTGGGAATTTAAGAAATAAGTTAAACAAAACAGAATACCACCATTCACACAAATGTGGTTTTAATATCTTCATCACCACATGTGATACATAAAAAGACGATACAGCACATTTTACAGAAACATTGATTTACAGGGTTTCTAACTGCCAGTTAATGACAGAACTGAGTGTTTGTCTTTAAAGTTAAAATTTCCTTCCTTCATTTGAGGAGCGTTGCAAAACGTTCCTTAGCAGACTTAATGTTATTCACAGTCACGACTCAGTCACGTTGGCTAAATTCAATATAAGAGCTTTACATTGGAGTCTAAAGTTGTCTTTTTACAACCCTCTTTAGATTTTCCTTTATCTGCCATCACCATGTTTCGGTTAATGTTTATTTACTTTACTAATCACAATATAACTTGTCACTTAATGTTTCATTTCCCATCTGTCTTTCACATTTTCACACGTTGTTGTGTTTTAAACTCACTCGACTCGTCAGATTAAAGTCCCAAATGTGGCTTTCTGTAATATCTAAAATATTCAGCAGTTATCAAAGTATCTAATCTCTGTTTGTGTCCGTGTGAGCAGGGTTGATAAGGCATCATGTGAGTTTGTGATTGGCTGGGAGACTCGCTCGGCTTGTGCGGTGAAACAACGGGAGGTGGAGATGGTGAATGGGACGATACAGGTTCCTGACACTGGAGCCAGCATCAGTCTGGGAGCACTCTACTTCAGGTAACACAAGCACAATCTCCACCTGTCTTGTCCTGTGTGTTCATCCTGCTCCCAGTACACTTTGAAGGTCAAATAGTTCAATACTGTGAAAGAGAAAACACTTAAATGATGTTTACTTCATTCAGACAAGCTTCTGTGTTTTACTTGTTTCTCAGCCACCATCAAGCATCTGGAGACATCCGTTCTAACGGTGACCGCTATATCTACCACATCCAGTTGTCTGGCATCAAAAACAACTCCCTGCCCAAATGTGTTGGTGCCAACATCTGCCAGGTTAAGCTCAATGGACCCACCAGGCGCAAGATCGGCTCCTCTGACAAAGCAAAGTACTACATTAAAGGTGATTTATTGCATAATATTCCATTTACCTTGCTAATATAGAGAAGTTGGTGATCAAAATAATGGGCTGACATCGGAGCAACACATTGACCCTTTATCCTTACCAGTTTAAGGCAACCTTTGACCTATGCATAGTGTCATCACTGATGGGCAACACACTGTTGGCTTGTTGAAGGACTGCACACAGGCGCGTGTCCATTTTGCATTCTCGCAAATTGAATTTCCATAATTCTTCACTCTGCGTAGGTGGAGACGCAAACGGACACCAATACAGAACCATTAATCCACAATAATAATTAGTTTAAAAAGCCCCATAGTTTCCTATTTCTATATTCATTACAATTCAGACATTCATATGTAATTGTAAGGCTCCTAAAAAGGACTATACAAGAAAATAAAAACATGAGTGATCAAGTGGTATCTAGACCTAGCGTCACCTAGACAGAAAAAAGTGAAACTTGTCTACAGGCAAACGTATAGTAAACACTGAGAGTCTGTCTTTTAATCTTCAGCTCAAAATACCTTAAAGATGGTTCATTTCACCGTGACTGCATGACTCTGTTTTATTCCTGTTCCAAACTGTTTCAGTGTTGGTAGTTTTAAATACAACTGAGCTGCTGCTGTCCACACTCCCTTCAGGAAGGAGACTCTCTCTGTGGCTACTCTGCTTAGTGACTAACAGAGCAGAACTAAACAGTAGACAACATTAATGTGAATCTATGTGAAAATGAGACCAGGACATTCTGTCTCTTCTACCATTGTCCTTGAGGATAATTTTACATAAACATATTACCAAATTCACAGCACAACTGTTGTTTTTAGCTTATGTGGATGTTATGTTTGTCAGACAACGTTGCAGTTATAAAATCAGTATTTTAAAAGCAAAGCAACAGCTTAGAAATGGCTCTGAAGTGAATGTCACTATTTCATACTCCTGCAGTTGTCAGAAACAGGAAAATGTGTAAATTAAACCAGCTTTATTGGGAATGTATCTGTATTAAAATGCAGTCTATGTGAGCAGAGAGAGAAAGAGAGAAACAAACGGATAACAGACTGAGTTAAGATTCTTGTTTAGTGGTTTCAAATTGCTCTTAAAGTTTCCAGTATCTCTGAATGTCCCTCAGCTTTACCATTTCCACAAAACTCTGACCTGTGGGCATCCGATCAAAACTAATAGTGGCATTAGCCATATTAGCTGCACAACATATACTCAGGGCTAAACATGCTCTTGCTAAAGTAGCGTTCCTGTTACTGAAAGCATGTTTAGAAAAATACATCATTATTACTACTATCTTAAAACATATGTCTGCATAAATCATGCTGTCGTTTAGGTTAACATGTAACACATAACAATATTATCTTATTATCTTGGGATTGGTAACCTGCTAACGTTAGCATAGTTATGCTCTACTGAGTGAAGTCTGAATGAATTCAATGTTAAAGCATATCAACAATGTTTCTGCTTCTCCATCAGGAGGAAATCTGGATGTGATCGTGCCCTCTGACTCAGAGTGTGGCCGGGAGAAGACCAAAATGGTTTCATCCACCATCATGTTCCACTGTAACCCATCAGCAGGCGTCGGCATCCCAGAGTTTATGCTGGAGACCGACGAATGCCAGTATCTGTTTGTGTGGCACACAAATGCTGTGTGTGTTCTAACGTGAGTAAACACTTCTACTGAGAAAGCATCTGAATGTAGTTTGTATTACAAACACCAGCAGTAAATATGTGTCTTTTCTTTGAATTGCCTTGCAGAACTGTTGATACAAAGACATCTGATGACGGCACTGTGAGTCCATCTCTTTCTACACGGAGCCAGGCGGTGGGGGTGATGCTGAGCCTCCTGTTGGTGGGTCTGACCGTCTGTCTGCTGGGGCTTTTGCTCCACAAGAGAGAGAGGAGGTGAGGCCTCGAGCATCCTTTACTGGATTTTTACTTTTACTCTGTAGATTTTTTTAAAATGCATCTCTTTTGTGTTTTTCATTTTTATTTTTTTGTATCCTTCCAGGGAGCTGGTGATACAGAAAGTTGCTGGTTGTTGTAGAAGAGGAAACCAGGTCTCTTATAAATATTCCAAGGTGGGTTAAATGAATGAGATTCTGCTGTGTTCGGGCTCGCCATATTTCATTCCTGCTACATTGAAGCTGGGTTGGCAGTATTATTTGTTGTCATTGGGCAAAAGTCCCTTACTTACCTTTCAGCATATTGTAATTAAGGTGATCTGAAAGCAGGGGCGGAATGGCCATCGGGAATACCAGGAACTTTCCCAGTGGGCCGGTGTCTAGTGGGGGCCGTCAGCAGGTTTTTTTTTGGGTTTTTTTACCCCCCATATAATTGGCCAGACAGTTGTCTAGTTATGTGGCTGACTGGCCATTCGGCACAGCCCATCGACACATCCCACTGGTTAACTGTCAGTCAGGGCCTGTCAATCACCCAGTTGCTGGATGGGCGGGGCTAACAGAGTCACGCCAAGTGAGCCGAAGTTAGAGGAGTCTGACAACATGGACAAACAACCACTGGAGAAATGTCCCGGTGGCGCTGAAAAGCAACGAATGAAAAAAATGAAAGCACTGGAAGAAGAGGGCCTCCACATGCAGCAGAATAACTGTGTCATTTGGTCAAGCAACGGAAGCAGGGGCTGCAGCAGCAAGCATCCCATAGTAGAATACCTGCCTGATCCTGGCACTACCCGGCCCTACCTGAAAGGAAAATAGACTTATACACTTCCCTTTTGGAGCTTTAGAAAATCTAGCCTTCGACAGAAGCTTTTGGCCGGTCACGGTTCCTTTCAGACTAGATCAGGTGAAAGAGTATGAAGACCAGCAAAGTCCTTATTGGATGTAGGATGTGGTGGCTGAATGGGTTAAACATAGTGTTGTCATTCAGGAGAGGGTTGGATTCCTGCAAGGAGCTGAGCATGAATGTTGACTTTTGCCTCAACCATTTTTCACTTTTGAAAAACTTGCTGGTCAGATGGGAGGGGCTTAGAACAGAGAAGGGAAGGACGAGTTGTAGGAGCACGGCTGTATTTTTAAATTCTGGTATTTTTTTGTTGTTGTTTTTTTTTGCCTTTTCCAAGTATCTGTCTATTACAGCTTTAATTAGATTTGTTACTTTTAAAGGATGCTACATCCAATGTGATTGCATTTGGCTTCTTGCAGCTCATCAGTGACTGCATCATGAAGTAGTAACAAGGACTATGCTACATGCGATAACAGCCTCCTCACCTAGTCATGGAGCTTCGAGTTGGTTCATACAGGCACGGAGTCAGGCTAGTCACAAGGTCTATGCTGTCCAATCGTGCTCGTAGTCAGTCCACTCCTCCCTATTAGCATGCCTTTATAACCGAGGCAGCGTTCATTCATTCGGCCCGCTCTGTGCTCGCCACATCGCTGCTGCATCAGCATTCACAATCCTCAGCTTTCTCTTCCTCCTCGTTATAACAAAGATCTGTGCATGTATAGATTTGCTTCCTATTCAGACTGTCCATTCTGTAGTCTTCTAAACAATGTTAATATCAGGCTCTGGGGGGTTGTGATTCAGAATTCAGAATTGACTGACATGCTTGCGCAGATCGTTCCAGAGCATCACTCGAGCCTGGAGTCGCCGCCAACCATAACATTCATGTCAGTCTGAAATAAATGGTTAAAATCTGACGAAGTGTCCCGTCTGAAATGTATTTTGAGTAAAGAAGACACTTGTCACTTACATGTGATAACGTAGTGACAGTGTTTTAATCCGACATGATTAACTGTAGTGTTTCGACTTTCCTTTAAATCTTTAGGTCAACATGGACGAAGAAGGTGGCGAAGAGGAGATGGAGTGGCTCATGGAGGAGGTCGAAGCCCCTCCCAATTCCTCATCCTCCCAACGTAGCAGGGCTAACCATGGCAACGGTCACATCAAGACCAAGCCGGTGAACACAGACGGTCTGCGCTCATTCGCGCTGGATGAGCAGGACGACGACAGCGAGGACGAGGTGCTCAGCGTCCCGGGGGTACGGGTGGTCAAATCGTCCGGACTCCCCAGGCACTCTGCAGCTCATCGCAGCGCCTTCCTACAGGTGAGTGTCGTCTCTCCACCAAGTCAGGGTGTTACTGCGCTCTGCTGCGACTCTCAGAACCTCACAGAAATCTTTAATTTCAGGAGGAGAGCGACGAAGACCTGGTAGGCCTCCTGGACGAGTCAGACAGGAAGAGGAAGAGCAGCAAACCTCGCTCTTCAGGCCTTAACCACGGTAACAACACAGCAGCCAATAGGAAACGGGACGAGGATGACAGTGACGAGGATCTCCTCAGGGTGTGATTTCACTCGCTCCCTCCTGCCCTCCTCCATCCAATCTGAACTCTTCTCTCAGTGAATGTCTCCGTAATAGCAACAACAACAATGAAGTACCAACAACATATTGAAAGCAGAAACCTTTCCTCCCTTTTCGGGAAATTTTTTTGTTGGGCTGCACCTTTACTCGGCCTACTCAGACTCTGTCCAGTTCACTGTCTACAGACCGTCGAGGTTAGCACATGGCTTTTATTTATTGAAAGCTCATTATATAAAGTATTCCTCAGGCCGTTTTGACCTGCGCCCTGTTTTCTTTTTCTTTCATAATCCTGAATCGACATAACTTCATTCACTGTAGTTACGTCAGTCTTGCCACATTTAAGACCGAACAGGCCAGTTGAGACTCTTAAAAGCAACAGTGGAAGGATAAAGGGCATCATTCTCAGTGTAGTGACTCTGCAATGAGGCATGTCAGTGAAAAGATGTAAATGATAATTAAATTATATTAAGTCTTTATTTTCTTCTAGTACTTTGAAATGAAGCTGTGCCATTCCTTTAGCACTTTGATCAACTGAAAGTAACACTGTTTACATGTCTCACTGCAGACTGAGTATATTTAAAGAGAAAAAAACTTTGCTATCTTTAGAGTTGGTTTGTTTTTAATGTCCTTTGGCCCATAAGGAGTGTATTGGACAGCTGTGGTGAAATGTACAGCTGAGTAGCTCATTAGTGAAACATTTACGCAGATTTGGGGAGAAGAACATGGGAAGCTGGTTCAGTCTGCAGGATGTAGGCAGTAAAGGTGTTTCTAAAGGGAATGAAGACACCCACTTGTGTTGTCTTGCTGTTTACAGTTGCTATTAAAGCAGATCTTTTCTCTTTCTTTCCCCTCGAAAAGAAAGCACGATGCCTTCCTGATGATGAATTTACTTTGCATTTTCATCGATGAATCATGTCCGGCGACAGATTGATTTTGTCTTGTTTTGATCAGAGACATTGTACATAGATGATAATGTTCTATAATATGGACATTTGTTTGTTTGTTTGTTTGTTGTCCTCACTGGTGAATTGCTCACACATTTGTTTTTATGATTATTTAAATGGTCATCTGAGCTGATTATCTGTATGTATTTCTGTTCTGTGCAAAAATAGAGTTGGCCTTAAGTGTGAATGAATGACGAGGTTGACGGAAGTGAAACTTGAGATGTTGGGATTGCGTTGGTTTGAAGTTCCCTTCCCGCTAAAGCCATATTTCTCCCACCACCACTGGCACTAATGTATGGAAGTTGGGATTTGTTTTCCTGCTCGCACGCTCTCGTACATTATAGGCTCAGTTTTGGTATTCAGGTCCGTGATTGCGGACGATGCTGCGTCAGAAGTGAGATTTTAACTCCGTAAAAGCCAAGTTTTTGTAGTGTAGAAATCAGCCCTGTTTAGCCAAATGCATGCAACGACAACGCAAAAGAAAGAAGTGAAGCAAAAATGCAGGATGTTGTCTTGCATTTAACATGTTTTCTGCTTAATATTCAAACTAGTTTTTTTTCACAGAGGATTTGGGTGCCATCGTTTTCTTTAATCCTCACCAAAGTAGTTATTTTAAAAATGGTTTACACAGTTACACAAACAGCTCAACTGTGAGCTGTCACAACAAATTAAACTATGCTCTCTGGGGGATTTTATTTTCTCTGATGGGCAAAGCTGTTTAAAACTGATGAAAAGTGTTTGTCTGCAACTAGCTGCTACTTTTTTAATTTTATTATCATGGATTAGCCTGTAGATTATTTTTGATTAGAATTTTAGGCTATAAATGTCCAAAAATGGTGAAAATGCCCAAAATCCAAGGTGTCTATCAGATGTCATACCAAAACAAGGTATCTTATGATGCCACCTTGGGCTGTGGGCTTCTAAATGATCAACCAGAACAGTAAAGATAGACTCACTGGTAATAGAAACAACTAGTTAAATCAGTCCAAACATACTTGTGAACCTTCTTGGGATCTGTAGAGTGACATTAACTACCACAAGAGAACTGTCCTCACACAGACTATAGATATTCATTACATTAGGTACATTGCATTGCCAGTATTCAGTCCATAGAAAGAAGGGTGATTTCATTGCTAAACGTTCACCATTCAGGGTATTTCTAAAGCTTTGTACACAAATTTGTTAAACAAGTTTTTCTAAGACAAAAGCATAAAAAGATTGGCATTTGCATGGGAAACCTCGGTATTTTATATGGATGAGTTTGGGTTGTGCCATAATAGTAAAATGGAAAACAAACAAATGGAAAACATCATGCTTCCATCCCTTTGTTGTAGGTAACTTGTATTCCTGTTCATCTCAGATCACAAACAGAAGTTGAACTTTTCAGAAGCACCTGTGACTTTGTGAGGCTCCTGAAAGGTCAAGAGGATCTGCGGCTTCGTTCACATCTCGCTTGTCGTATTATCATATCTTTAAGCTACTGATCAGAAAGTATGAAATGTTTTACTTGAAAGTAAAAATCTACGTTTGATCGCATAAAGAACAAGAGAGCATAGTTCACGGGACAGGTTTCCAAACAATAACTGCAGTCACAAATTAACTCTTTTAAGTTCCACATACACTGTCAAAATCGTCCGCCTAGAGTTAAATGAAATCAAACCTGTTGTTGACAGACTTTTTATACTGGTTCATTTTAGATGTTTTCATTCATTCAGCGTGTGGATTTGTTCCAAATTAACTTCAGCCGTCTTTTTACTAAATTCCTGACCCTGTTAGAAGGAGGTTTGAACTGGGATGAAAGCATTTACCGGTGTCTGCTGAGGAGATGTTGAAGCACTCCTCGTCACAGAGCAGCCGGAGGTATCATTTAGTACGTGACGTCCATTTTTTCATCATTGCATAAAGTCTGTTTCTGCTGGCTTTAGCACCAAAGTTTGTGTGGCTCATCTGCATGGTACTGTACTGAACCTTCTCTTCCCTGAAGATATTACTGGACATTCTTGTGCTTTTTTTGTCTTTACTCAAGCAGAGAATTATTTTTGCGTAGCATGAAACTAATTCAGCATCTAAGATTGAGATCAAGAAATAAATTCGGAGGAAGAAAAACAAGCTGGAAACTTAAAGTGACTAAAAAAGCACAAGAATTTTTTCCTGATGATTCGGTACTATGGAAGATCATTATTATGTTTTAGTTGATGTAAGTTATGTCTGATATGTTTTCAGCTCTTTGCCTGTTTTCCTATTTAAGAAAAAATTGATGTAAAAATATTGCATTATTTGAATAAATAAGAGATCCGCTGTTTATCAATTTTGTGGTTTTGTCACATTCTCTATAACAAGTAAAGAAAACTGAAGAGGATTGAAGAAATAAGGAATCGTGACTCGTCTTGGAAGAACTTCAGGTCTGACTTGTGCTTTTCGTATTGAACTTATGACTTAACTTGTCAGGAGGAATGAAAAGATGTGGCTTGGACTCCAAATGTGACCTAGACTTGTCTTGAATGACTTGAGACTAGAAGTTGACTTGTCTCAGATGACTGAAGATTGTGTCAACTTGTGAATAACTTACCTTTGACTCGAGATTTGATTTGGACTAGTCTGGAAGGACTTGTGGCTTGTCTTGGACTTCAGATTTGACTCATACTCATATTGATGGACTTCACTTGGACTCGTCTGGAAGAATGAAAAGACTTGTCTGGAATTATTTAAGACCTGACAGGGACTTGTCTCAAAAGGTGTGAGACTTTATGTGTACTTGTGTATAACATTAAACTTGATTTTGACTTGAGACTCAATCTTGACTAGACTGGAAGGATTGGAGACTTCACTTTGTCATAAAGGACTTGTCTGACATTTGACTTGCATTAATCTCGATGGACTCGAAGACTTGACTTGGACTTGTCTGGAAGAATGAAAAGGCATAACTGGAATGACTTGACTCAGAAAATGTTAGACTTGACTTAAATGACTCGAGACCTTCCTTGGCCTCGGATGACTTAGGCCTTGTCCACACGTAGCCGGGTATCTCACAAAACGAAGATATTTTTCTAAGTTTTGGCCCGTTATGCACACGAAAGCGCATATTTACGGCATTAAAAACGATTCTTTTAAAAACCTCCGACCAAAGTGAAGATTTGCGAATACTCCGTTTATGCGTCTGCATGTGGACATGAATAACCGGGGTTTTGCGCCGTTAAGTAAGGGATAATGCCGACGAGGTGTTAATTGTGACGCGTTGCCAAGGTAACCGGCTCTGGCCACAGAACCTACAGCTCGGTCGGCCGCAGCGGTTACAACCTGAACCATATGTAGTAACATGTCACAATTATACATCAAATATCCATCCATCCATCCATTATCTGTACACCGCTTAAAGGAAATATAGCATCACTCATGTTTTGTCTACTGTCTTGCTGTTGTGATAAATAAACTGTGAAATAATGTATGTTGACGTATGTTCTGAGTTTCTGTTGCCACGGTTACCAACTAGCGTTTGAGCCAGCGCAGTAATTTAGAACAATCAGGCTGTTTGACCGGAACTTTTTTATAGGTGTCCTATAACACTTTTTAACGAACACCCTGCAGCCAATCAGAATCCAGTATTCACCCAGACCATGGTATAAGGACGGTTATTTTCCGCCACCTTGCCATTCCACGTCCGAGGCAGGTTCTCCGTCGAAGACACCGACGCCGGTTTTAACTATTGCCACCTAAAGGTCTGGCATGTTTATGAATGCACTTATGCAGTTAGGTGTGGATGATTTTTTTTTTCTAAAAACGAGGTGGTGTGTACGCAAGTTTTTTTCTAGACGGAGGGGGCAGGATATTCGGTTTTACAAAAACCCTGCTACGTGTAGACAAGGCCTTAAAGCCGCAGTCAGTAACTTCTACAGTTGCTCCCTATGAAAAAACATGTTACCCATTCACAAATGTGAACTTTTTCATGAATATTCACCACCACCATCATTTCGAAGTGTTCCTATTGGCTTGGAATTTTACATTTACATATGCATGAACGGTGGAAGACGCTCCATATCCATGCGCCATCTTGAAATACATTGGCCGGTAAGGGACATACAGGATTCCTCCGCCTTTCTCGTTTTTGTTGTTACATGATCTCACAGGTGCTAATGGTTTGACGCTACTTATATCGTTGCTTCCACCGGGCCTTGACAAGTTTGAAGAAGGAAACATGGAGGACCACAGTTACTCAAAAGAACTACCAGAACAAGAATGTTCAAGAAAAAGAAAAAGGATTATGCAAAGAGCAAGAAACTGGCGTCATAACAGTAAAAGAGTGAACATTGGAGCTGCCTTCCAAAGATGGAAAGACCTGATGAAGGAAAAGGGGATTGAAAGAGACGCCCAATTTGCTTGC
>OMNN01098056.1:0-20259 GCA_900302755.1 Chromis chromis
CAAGTAAACATATATATATATATATATATATATAAACATATATATACACATACATACATACATACATACACACTATATACATCAATGGTGCAATCAAAGTTCAAAGTCGAACATTACACTTCAGTAGCACCAGTGGAGCTGTGATAGGACTTGTGACAAAATACTGTCCACGATAACACACAGAGGAACGGGTTTTAGCGGTTCCATATATGTGTGGGTGTGGGAGAGTGTAGGGAGTGTGTGGTGAGGGTCTGGAACCACGTGATAGTTCATGCTCACAATGTAATGTGTATTCCGACGTCAGAACTTAACGATGTGAACACCCACGGTCTAGATTATGTTTTTGTTGTGTGCACTTTATACTGGATGAAAGTGTAACTCCTCGGGTTTTATATGTAAAAAGAATTATCGCTCTCTCTTATTTGGTTGCAATTCTACCGCACTGAACAATAGATACGCAAATGGAAGCGCCGGCGCTCCCGTAGGTCTTAAAGGGTTAACCAAGTAGCAGAAAAAAAACACTTCCATTATGTGATGATGTACACAGATTTTATTACAGTGATGTCACCACAAAACCTAAAGGACAGACTTGTCAAATCAAAGTGTCCAAACGGGGCTTATAGGGAAGGTATTTCATTACTCTTGTCAGTAAGCAGGACTTGCCAGTATCATATTCCTTGGTCGAGAGTATTAATGCAGCGGACTTGGCCTGGCTTCACTCACACAAGATGTACACAGACTCTCAAGTAAACACTTCAGAGCAAAACAAGCAACATCCACAAACAAACCGATCAGTCAAGTGATTGGGATGTGCATGCTTAAGAGTCAATCAACGTCAGATTGACTCAATCCAAGCAGAGCTGGATACCACTGTTTGTCAAAGCATGCCTCAGTGAAATAGTGCTAAAAAATTACAGGCTTTGCAACAGAGTTTTTGCCACAGTGCCATTTTTCTTAGGAGATACAATAATCTCTCTGCTTCAGACACTGGAGGAAGGCTCATCAGTCCCGCCTCTCTCATTATTTCCAGTTCATTTCAGTTCAATACAGGTAACAGACACTGTGGGACTCTTAGATTCTTTTAAAGGATGTGGTGGAAATTTATCACTAGCTGGCTGCAATAACAAGTCAAGGTACCAGCTTCTTACTTTTATTCTTTGCGAGAGTTGATGTAAGCCCAAACTTTAGATGATTTCACGTCGGCTATCTACAAAACAAACACAAAAATCAAGCAAAAATCCAGACTTTTCTTTACATACAGGCTTCAAGAGAGCCAGCAGTTCATGAGTCAGTCTGAGTGGGAGAAAGAGAGATCACAACAAGCAACGTGTCAGTCCTCAAAACATGCATTTGGCCTTGCAGGCAGAGTGCAAGCCTTGAGTAAACAAGCAATCTTTCACTATCAATCACTGTCTCACTGTCTCTCACACATATCCACACATAAACATGCGCGCACACACACACAATACGTATAATCATCTTCTCCAGTCAGGCAGCCTCCACCTCTCTCATACACACATGCTCCTACAATAAACAAAAACAGCTGTGAATGGGAACTACTGGGACCAATTAGACAATAAACAGTGGGCTGGAACTGGTTTACCGCCAACTAATAACATCCACTAACCTCGAATAATCCTCTATTGGCTGCAGAGTGGAACCGGCCCACCTACACATTTCCGCTACCCCATTTCTGTCAACCATTCTCTCGCCTTTCTTGAAAATTTCGGGACCTTTCACACTCCTTACAGCTTCCTTCTGTGCCCTTTTTCCACACTTGTGTCACTATTTGTCACCTCATGTGCAAAAGTAAGAGTGGATGCTGAGTTTCTCTCCATCATTTAGGGAAAAAAAGAAGATATTAAAGCAAAGACTGTGTCCCTAGAGTGGCCCAATAAAACTAAGCTGCACACACACACACTCAACCTCTGACACAAGCAATGGTGTGCGTGGGCAGAGTAATATCATTGAGAATGGGGTAATGTGCAGCCAATGGCTTGCTGCTGTAAGTCTCGATGATGGGTGTGAGTGTGTGTGAGACTGAGTATATCACCCTGACTAATGTATGCAAGCCTTGCTCTCTACTGCCGACTTGACAGACACTGGGAAAATATGGAGCTTAGGCATCGTAAACACACAAACACTCCATAAATCTTACTGATTTATGCCTGCAACCTGAAAACAACTGTACCCTCGTATTGACAATGCATAACGGCAAGACTACTGTAGAAACATGCAACGTAAAGCAGAATAAAATTGCGCAAGTACCGCAATTTCAGCTTCACTGGTGCTAAACCAATGTTTTGCAAAGTGAAGTGCTGGAGGGAAAAATAAACACTATACATTTGAGAATGTTAAAGAGCAGGTTTGCTTGAGTCTCTGTGTGTCGGTGAATCTGTGTGCAACAGCGAGACATACAGCCAAAATAGGAGCTCTGTAGGTTAGCTTATTCACTGGTGTTTATTATGCAGAGGGGGAGATGGAGACTGATGATAAGAGGGGAGATAAAGCCAGCATGTTGATAAACAAAGCTCAAAGTGAGATATGTGATATAAAGAGACTGAAGAGTGTAATTAGATGATTTAACAAGAGTGGTGTTACATCAGAGAGTATATAAAAGGTCTCTCTCCCCTTTTATTTCACAGGTGCACATAAATACAAGCTCATTTTTAAGCCAAAGCAGAAGTAATCTGGTCACCCAGAATATCTCAAATATACCATTTCCTATCGCTAAAACATTTAGACTAGGGTTGGATAAGTTCAATTTTCAAAATGACCACTGTCATTCCAACAACCATTCATCCATCCATCCATTGTCTTCCGCTTATCCGGGGCCAGATCGCGGAGGCAGCAGTCTAAGCAGGGATGCCCAGACTTCCCTCGGCCCAACAACCAGCGATAGCCGATACATTCACAGAGGTGTCAGACACTATTTGAAAAAAAGTCTGATGGCGTCAGAGTGTTTTCTATACATTGATTGATTTGTGGTGGCCCGCCACAATAACATGGATCGCCACATACTGACTTCCTATTTTTTTATATATTTTAATGGATAAAATCTTATTTCACTGTAAAGTTGCTCCACACTCTCTCTTACACACATTGACAACACAGCCGCTCCTTTCCGTGCACTCTGAATCAAAACATTTGCAGAAGGATTGATTATTGTCGGCTTTTCCCTGCAGAATAGAATCAATCCTGAGTTCGCAGATGGTTACTATCATGAACATCTTTGCACAAATTTGTCCAAAACAAATGTATTCAAGTTTGCTCTAATAAATTAGTCAACACTGCCAATCTTGGAAGCCCAACTCTTACATTCAGTTATTATAGCCATGTGAAGAGCTGTTTCCAGATCAACAGCTCCTAAATATAGTAGGGAGACCTCTGGTTCTAGCCTACATGTCTTTATTCTTGCCTGGCACATAGCTGCTAACTTGTCTTTATTATCTGAACCAGTGATGAGGCAGAGGGAAAATTCTTTTACTGTGGCACTGATCACAATACACAACATTTAAATAACCACTACACAGTAATTTTGGCCTTGACAGTAACTTGATCCCCTCTGGCAGCATGCACACAACTTTAATTGCACTTTACAGGTTAATTATTTACCGAGTTGCATTCTCAAGGAGACAGAATATTAAATTATACTTCAAAGATATTTTTTAAACTCTACAGGTATTTCACTTCTTGAATAATAAATACATATTTCACAATAATCTGCAAGAACATTGTGTATTTCTTTTGCATGCATAACCAACAAAACTGTCTCTAGCTTTTAGGATCAGATACATGTAAAAGAAAAGCAGAAAAAAAAAGGAGAAACTATTAATTTATTTTGCATAAGTTATGAACTTTATATCAAGAGCAGCACACTATTCCAAACCTGCCACAAATAGGCTCATACCGTCCATCATATTTCATTCAATCTCACTGAAACGCATCAGCCTAAACATCAACAGTACCTGCTCAGTATTAGAAGAAAATCTTTCCTTAAACAGCCCAAACTTCATTTTGCACAAGAGTTCAATACTATTAAGACATCCTTCAGTCAACAAAATCAGCTGCTCAATAGGCCAACTGTGATTAGCCCACAGCTATCTTTGCAGACGTTGGCAGCACATGAACACATCCTGTCTCGGTTTTATTTGCACACTACATGAAATGCTGACACAGTAGCATTAATTTGTCCATTGTCAACTTTGTTTGACTGGAAAATTATGCCTTATAGCTAACAAGACTCGCCTCCTACAAAAAAAAAAAACAGCAAAGAGAAACTGCAGAGTTTGCTTTAGTAACTGCACCAAATTTAGGAGACCAGTGAATTAAACAGAACTACTAACATGGATGCCTAAGTAAGTGGGATATTTTCTAATATACATCACAAGCTGAGAGGCACAGAAGCACACGTATGTAAGAACACACTGTCTGTCTGTAGAAGTCAGCATCTATGTACAGTATCTTCTCCATCAGCAGCTTCCACTCAGTGTGTGTCCACGCTTCTTGCACAGCAGCTCACTCATCTCAACAAATCATTGACGGGGTAAAAAAGTAAATTACCCGAGTTCACTTGCTGACAAACCTCTTCATTTCAGGGGCAAGGGACATCATTTATCACAGCAAACAATTAGACCCTAACAACTCTAGGAGGGAATGATTTGGCTAATGGTGACAGAGGAAAATGTGCTTATTAGGCAGAGTAAATAACGCTCCAATAACCTGGGGAGTCCATTACAACATTGTATATTAAAAAAAGACATCTTTGCCACTAACATTTTAGCCAACACTTTTGATAAAACACTACTTCCTATATGGCGTTTGCAGCGCATCACTGAGCCGTGACATCATCAATATGCTGCAAGCTAAGATGGACAGAAAAAGAGTGAGGGAGGAGAAGAAGGTCATTTTTGCTGATGAGGAATGACAGCAGTGGCAGGCTGAATGCTCCCAGAGCTGAAATGCTCACCAGCCTGTCAGAGAGAGATCACTGCAAACTGTAAAAGATCGGCTCTTTTGGACAGAAGCCATAATGACAGGACCTGCAGCAGCTCTGGTTTACATGCCCTAAAACATACAGAAGGACTTCATTTTTCTGGAGCAGCGTGGCACACTGGGAATGCACTTCTTTCAGCCACATTTTCACCATTTGACATGTAAATGGTGTGTAGTGGGCTTTTGAGGGAGCTACTCTGCGGTTCCTGCATGATTTAAAGGTTTGTTTTATATATAGCTTCTTTTTCTTGAAGGTAGTAACACAAAAATAGCAAAGTAGCTCCTTTGACCTGCAGTAGTGCAGTCATTAAGTTTTATGTATGCGCTGTTGAGCCTAGTGAATTAACCTTTTATAGAAAAAGGTGAAAAGTCAGAGTCAGAATCTGAACAGCGCACAGAACTAAAAGCAGTTTAAAGTGTTAGGCCTTTAAGTCGTGTTTATTTGAACCACAAGTTCAGGGCAGAATGTCTTGCTAAAAGACAGCTGAGCAGAGAAGACTTGTCAGTATCTGGCATGACCTCAGGTTCTGTATTTAACTGACAGCCTCCTTCCTTTCACATATTGCAGTATTTATCAGTTAAGACTACTTCAGAGTGGGGGTTGTAGTCTTATGTTGGACTGAGAAGAGACATAGTGGAGTTCTAATAAAGAGTAGACTTCAAGGTTATGTTGAAGGTGAGGGTTTTTAAAGGGATGCGGACAGGATTATTGTGTTTACCTGTTGGTTGACACGGCAGTGCGAAGGGCCGTGGTGGATGAGGATACGAACAATGTCCACATCTCCCCTCCAGGCAGCCAGGTGCAGCGGAAAGCAACCTTTGCTGTCAGCCACATTTGTGGAGGCTTCAAACTGGAGCAGTTTCAGTACCACCTCCCTGAGAGACAGACAGATGCATACACATACAGATCAATAAATCAACAGATGGGGAGATGGCAGAATCAAAATAGTTAGAAAGAGAGGAGGGAGAGGAGCAGAGCTGGGAGATAAGACCTGAAATCCATATTATTGTATACTGTCACCTTCCCTAGAGAGCAACAAATCAAATATTTTTTAACCCTTTGGCACAAATTCAACAACTTTGTAAAGAAAAACTCAAAAAATGTTTCACAATTCATTACTTTAACTGGTGGAAGAAGGAGTCAGTTCCTGCTATTGTGGCTCCAAGTGTCACGCTAACTTTGCACTCTTCACCTCTGATGTAGAGATTCGGGGAAACAGCATTTAGCGGGGTGCAATTAGCACAAGCTCCCCGCAGCTTTCCAAATCAAGCCGATTGTTACATGAATCACTTTGAACATTTGTTTTCAAGTCTGACCGAAAGTAAAGCCAGAAATTAGCTGCCTGGAACAGATCACTACAACAGAGGTGAAGAGTGCAAAATTGGCATGACCCAAAAAGCCACAACTGCCACATTAATGGGGAATGACGCCAGTTCAGTATTGCAATGTAACAATAGTCCATCACATCAAGTAAAATAAAAAAAAACACCAAGCAGAAACTTTAGTAAATGTACTAAACTGCTTTCCAACATGGATATAATTACTTAATATTTACTTTGTCACTGAAGAAGGAATTTAAATGTGGTATTAAAGTAGCTGCATATCTCACTGTGACCTTGGTGATAACTGGCTAAACAAACTGGCTGCATTTTCACACATTATACTTGAAGAATTTAACTGCAGGCTAAAAAAATTAAGTCTTGCTTTTGTAACAGATTAAATATTCACCATCCTGCAGGTATGTTATGCTACACAAAAGAAACTAAGGCTCTACCTTACCAATTATAAATTTGCATTTGGTTCCTTTTTGCTTCTTGTCGGCATCACCTTTTCTGAAGCCTAAATGAACTCCACTGATTAACACAGGTCCTTTTATCTGTCCCAGGTCTTCTTTGAGTAATCATATTTTAATCTGAGTTGAGTACAACATTTAAATCATATTTTTTTCAGTGAAAACACTCAAGAATAGTGATCCTGTTTGAAATGATGACCACTTGCAAATTCTGCAATTCACAAGTTGTGTGACAAAACAATGAAGCCCACTTCGCAAGCCTTACTTCCAATTACTGGGTCAGCTTTTCACTTTTATAATAATAATAATATTTTAACCTTTATTTATTCCCTTAGGGAAATTCAACTCTGCATTTAACCCATCCTACTAGTAGCAGGAGCAGTGGGCTGCCGCAGTGCAGCGCCCAGGGAGCAGTCAGGGGTTAAGGACCTTGCTCAAGGGCCCAACAGTGGCCCCAGTCGGGGTTCGATCCTCCGACCTTCTGATCAGAAGGTCGAATGTAAATGAGCATCACTTATATTTTAGCTTATGCTGCATAATTCAACTTTGCTGTTAATCCATTGTGTTCCTCCTTCTCTCACAGACTGCATCTTTAGAGCTGCATCTTTTATGAAAGTTTTCAACCATGTGATTTGGTCAGAAACAAAATGGCTCCTCCTGCAAGACCCTTCTTAAACAAAGCTTAGGTCATTCAAGGATTAAATGAGTCTGGGGGTGAATGATCAGGAAATCAGTTAGTGAAGGAGGCACTGGAAGAAGCAGTTCCTCTGGAAATAATTTTTAAAAAGAACTGAAAAAGGCTACTTTCGCCTCGTCTCCCTTTAAATAAGGTGATTTCAATTACACAAATGAATAAAGTGATGAATAACAGAGTTAGGTTTGTGCTGAAAATCTTAATAGTAATGTGACCAACACTGTTTTATACTATAGGGACTCCCGCTGAAGTTGTCACCACCATCTGAAGAGGAAAGGTGAAGTGCTTCATTTGCATTCAAAATGTCAGGAGGAGCAACAGAGGAGAGAGAATGGCAAAACCTCTCCCAGGAGCGGGGGTGAAAGCAGCACTGAGATGCTTAATGAACTGCTTAGCTAATTTCAATATTTTATTATATTTTCATATAATTCAGTCAAGTTTAAGTGACAGTAGAATCCACTGGGAGGATCTCAGGGTCAAATATGACAATCTTTAACTTCTCACTGAACAGATTCATCCTGCAGTGTGAATTTAAAGCATCACCAAAAGGCTTTTTAATGTGGTAAAAAAAAAACAAAAAAAACAGCACAGTTAAAATGATCTCAAAAATGTAATTCAGACCCAGCCTAAAGAACAAATCTCTGAATACAGCTCTGCCTGATGCCAAGTCTTCTTGCTTCTATATCGTAATTGCCAGTTCTCTTTTCACTTTCCCACCTAAACGTTAAATCAGTCCTCTGGAGCTTTTTGTTGGCGTCCTAATTTTCACTCCGAGGCTGCATTTTTCTCTCCCCCACTTCTCCCCTCCTTTCTCAGTTGATCTGAAGAAGGAAATCCACATAATTGCCCCCAAAACACAGTACTAATCCTTCAGTTCCGCCAAACTGGGATAGCGGTCAGGCTTGCAGCTTATCCAAACTGTGTAACGGATTTCTCAGCAGGCCCAGGTGAACAAAGGGAGCTGTTCTTTAGTGCTGTGCAGATGAAGACTATCAAATCCTGCACATATTTAACCTTTTGCGGAAATACTGTGTTTGTAATTTTGTATTTTGGACTATCGGTGATTGATGATGGTACCCAAGAGTATGAGACTGTTTTAACATGATGCAATTTCACTGACTGTTATCATTTAACTTGATTTGAAAATTATATGGTTTCTAAATCCTGTGGCACTTTATCTGAGGAAACTTTTTGGAAAGTCATTAAATAAATTCTGAACTGCACTGCTGCAGGCTACACACAAATGAGATAATTTCTGCCTAAAAAGCAGTCATTCTGGAGACCTCTGCATTTCTTTTTAAATTTCTAGTGGCTTTAATATATAATTTTCTATTAACAACTATCAAATCACATGTGACAACAATGTGATAGTCTGTGCTGGGCAGGTCATAATAATGAACCTACAATAAACTACCCCCAGGTGCCAGTTTCACAGTCAGATGGAATAAATTCATCCTTAGCACAAAGCTGTCTAGTTCCTCACTGTCTATGCTAGAACTAATAATAATAGCAATGCTTTTACCCATAACTTCTGATTGAATTAGGACTTTTTCAGACTAAAAAACACTGACAGACTAACCACACTTCCTCCAGCAGATAATGTCATCTTCTGGAGGAACCTTTTACCATTACAAGGAAATTTTCTGGGGAAAAAAAAATCGGCAGAGAGTGCCACAATACAAAACCTACCAGTAGCATAAAATGTGAACACAGTGCAGAGCTGCAGCACTTCTTATGGCAGCAATGCTCCGTCTGCTAACTCCACAGTCAGACTGGGGTTAGTTTCCTCAGGCAAAATGACACGAATAACTGCTGTACATTCACAACTGCTTGGTGCAGATTTCTTTCTTATCTGTCGCTCCACATTGCTAGAAAACCACAAACTCTGTGCCATTTCTTTCCGCATTAGCTGCCTCTGGTCAGCAGCAGGTGTCACTGATTGCTACCCTGGAAACATGGCTGCTAGCTCTCAGTTAGCCTGGGTGGCTAGCTTTTTAGATTTTAAAAAAGTCGGTGTTTATTCTTGCGCAACTATCTAACTTGCATTAACCTACTGTAGGGTTAAAAAATTAAGACTAGTTCAACATTTCAGAACGAATAAATTCGCTCTGTTAAACACCAACAGACCTTGACGAGTTTCAGCTCCGTGCTTAGCCAGCTGCTAGCTGCTAGCTCTCCGACGCGCAACTTTACTGATTTGGTTCAGTGTAGCCGCTCTCAAAGTAATTTTCGGCTGACAACTTTCTCCAATATATAATATAATAACAAATATAAAACTCTTAAAACCTCACCGTGCATTACCTGCTCGGCACCATAATAAGCGAGTAGCCGTGCAGCATTTATCAGAGCCAAACCAGAGCTAAAGGAGAGTGAATATTGGACTTACATTCGCCAAGTGGCCAACTCCAAATAAATAATTACGCGGCTGCTCCATAACTCCAGGAAGTGTGACTAGCAACTGTTGATAACAAATTCCCCCTCTTTAACTTAAAAGATGAGGACAGCTACCAAATGTCAGTGTTATCTTCCCAATTATGTCTGCTGCCCCCTAAGTGGCCAATTAATCAGTTGCTGTAGGTTTATCCACTGACAGCTGCGCTAAGAAGAAATAGTGTATTTTTCAATTACCCTTATGTTTTTTTTTAAATTATTTTACCTCTCTGTGCCATAGATTATAACTAACCCATTAGCTTTCAAGGACCAATTCAACTCATATAATCATACAGAGTAGTTTTCCTGAAAGTGATTGCAGCTATTACCTTGTGACTGAAAAGTTATTAATGCATCCAAATGACTGGATTTCATTCATTAGGGTTGTAGATTAGAGCTCATAGGATAATTGCACAAGAGATAATTTGTTAATTTTATATATTATACCCAACACTACATCATGTGACAGTGCACAAAAATAGTTTTCTTTTCCGACTTCAAGCTTCATTATCACTCAGTTCTGTTGTTTTGTTTAGTAAAACGGTTAAATTTAGCCAAATGTGCATAAAACGTTTGAGCTGTGTAACTGGTGACATGTTCCTGAACATTAAGTTTATCCACAGCCTTGTCAGGTGTGGGTTTTAAAGGACAATGATCAGACAGTGTGACCAGACAGCACTTTGACCAATGACTATAAAAGGTCACCCTAAAATGCAGCTTTACTCAAATGGCACAATACCGCAGATGACAAGAGAAAGACGAGGACAGGCTGTTGAACCTGAATGTCCACAACTCCACTATTGCATGTCTGGATCAACACGTCTATGAATGTGGCATTATGTGATCCTGTCCCCTAAAATGTCCTTCAAGTTCACAAGGCCCTTCCTGAAGAGTAGAATAACATCCCACAAGCATTAATAACCTCATTAAGTCTATTTCCTCATGTTAAAAAGAATGGATGGAATTTAATAAATATTACACGCTGCATTTATATTTTTGTTCAGTATAACTACAGCTGGGGTGGACAACCCTGGACCTCGAGAGCCACAATCCAGCATGTTTTAGATGTTTCCCTCTTCCAACACACCTGATTCAAATGATCAGCTCATCATCAAGCTCTGCAGAAGCCTGATAACGATCCTGATCATTTGAATCAGGTCTGTTGGAAGAGGGAAACATCAAAAACATGCTGGATTGTGGATCTCGAGGACCAGGGTTGTCCACCCCTGAACTAGTCTAGTTTCTGAAAATAAACAAGGATATTTGACATACCAAACACATATGACCCAAACACCAGAAACAATACTGTAGTGTTGTCAGCAACTGTAAATGTGAAGCCCGATCGCTCTGTAAACTGCTAATAGTCCTCTGGTCACAATTATTCAGTTACACAAAATATTAGCGTTTAACAAAGACAAAAAGTTCTGTGTATTTACACATAAGATATAGGCAGCTGTAGATGTATATAAACTGGCCGGTTTTTGGCAAACAGTCACATATTGGCATGACACTGACAAAAATACATTTGTAATATTCACATTATGGCAGATTTGCATGGTTTGTCTTCACATGATAGCAGAAATAGATACACAAACCAAAGAAAACACTTAATCCTCTAACATGTTTCCATATTCTCTCCTTATTACAGGTTTTTTTTTTTACATGCAAGTCATTTCAGCACTCCAGCAAACTAATACTAAAACAGTTTCTGCCAATCAGTTAAAGAATATTAGTAAAGATCAATTCAGAAGTCATCAAACAAAAATGTGAAATATCTGACATGCGGCAGCGTTTCTGTTTTCGATAACTCTAAATTTAATATCTGTGTTTTACCCGTTAGTTTGATTAAAAAAAACAAGCAGGTCAAGGATGTCACTTTGGCCACTGTATTTGTTATTGTACTGTGAAGCACCTGGATCTATGAGTAATTTCACATCAGTAAGAAAAACTCCCAGAGAGTGTTTGCAGTCTTACCTGTGTCCATTGAGTGAAGCATGATGTAAAGGTGTGTATCCTGAGCTGTCTGTGCAGTTCACATTCAGGCCCTTCCACATGCTGTGAAGCAGAGATACATCAGAATTAATCCTTTAATCAAAGCAGATACACGGGCTTTATTTGCACAAATGCATTTAGGACTGATTTTTAGCTAGAAGACTGAGTCTATTAGCTGTCCTCTCTGTTGCACCTGCTTCACTTTAACCCCAGGAAATGACAAACTATACACAGCCAATTAGGATTCACATCCCTCACGGAAGGCGCCAAGTGAGGACAGGTGGAGGGGTGTTATGAAGATTTGTAGAGGAAACACTATTTCATATTACAGTCAAATTATGTATCAACTGGCAAACACAAATAACTCTTGTTAGCTGATTTATTGAAGTGATTTAGTAAATGGTGTTTTCTGTAGTAGGAGCTTGTAGAAACAGAGCCTTTAGAGCTCACTCAATTAGATTAAGTGAGCCAGAATTGCTGTCTCTTGAGAGTTTTCTTATTTGTTTGTTTGTTTTTGTTGTTTTTTTAGTCTACGAGGGAAATTGTTGTTGTTTTTTTTTGGTTTATTTCTTCACACAGAAGAAGTTAGCTGTATTGTCCAAGGGTCCCAAGGTGAGGTGTATAATTTCTCATTTGGAGGCTGCAGCCAGAAGACTGCAAGTCCAATTTCATCATACTGGCAAATAATGAAAGTGAATGAGGTCAACTCTTGTACTCGCAAAAGGCTGAGCATGCAAATAAAACCTCACAAAACAGAGTCTCATAATGATAGCCGGCTACACACAGATGTGACGGCCCCAGGGTTGGCCCTGTGCTGTATGCTGCTGGCTGTGTGTTCCCTTTGTTTCAGGAGGCTGATTGGTGGAGCTGAGGCATTAGCAGTGATGCTGCACACCTGAGTAGGGGAGGCTATAAATTAGACCTGCAGCAGCTTCTCACGCTCTTCCCCTCTCCTGTTGACAGACATCGCCATTTTGTTGTCTTTTGGGTTTTCTACATTTGCACACACCTTTCACTCACACAGACAATGCAGACACACTGATTGACTGATAACACAGATCGGTTATATTGTTTACTTATTCTTCTGTATTAAATATGCCTTAATTTTCAGACTATGTGTGCTCTTCCTCTCTTTGTCACACACTTTGAGCCAGGTTGTGACACAGACCACAGGCGTCAATCACACTGAAATACATTCATACGTACACACACTGTATATTACACATACAGCCCAGGGTTTTCCCCGCAGCTATAATTATATGACCTCTCGTTTTCACTTGAACTCCTCAAAGCATGAGAGACGCAGTAATTAGTTAAACTCACATCCTGAGCAGCTGTGGGTTGAAAAACTGAAACAAGTAAGTTCTAGAAGTGACTGTATTACCTTTTTCTATTAAAGACAGTAGCAGTAATTGTAAGAAGTAAGTAGCGTCTGCATGAGTTACTGAAACATATACATTGTTGTATTTGCTGATGACACAGGTTGTGGCATTTTTCAATGGATTTCTTTACATGGTTGGATAAAGCAGTCTCCAAATTACACCAGACTTACAATTACGAAGTTACAATTTCATTTAGCAGATGCTTTTATCCAAAGCGACGTACATAGGGTAGGTAGGCGGGTCAGCATTAAAGACCTTGCCCAAGGGTCCTCACTGTATACCTGCACCCTGACCGGGATTTGAACCACTGATCTTCCATACCAAGGTCTGGGGTGTTAGTCACTGAGCTATCCAGCTGCAGATTTAATTTAATTTAATTTAATCTGCCTAGATGTATGTATTTAATTGCCCAAAATATGTATCTAGTCACAACCCCTAATCCTGGCTCACCCCTTTATTGATTTTGGAACAAAAGCAAGTTGGAAAATAAAAAGTGCTTCTCATAATTAACCCTAAATCATTAAAAAATTACACTTTAATATGAATTCATTTTATTTGATGAACTATATTTAAAGCTGCCTCTGACAAATCCATGTTAAAATAAATAGTTCTTAGAGTTTATTTTGACAAATGCAATTATTTTTTACTTCTACTTTATCTTTCACGGACAGATTCTGTATCTTAAAGTGAATTTTCCTCTTTGAGAGACTGGAGCTGAAACAGCATTCACTGGGTTTGACAGACATCAACACAATGATCAAGGTCAGTGGTATTATGCAATTGGCGCATGCACACAGACACAACTAAACCTGAATTAAAAGTGGTATTGAGGGCTGGCTTTGCACCCAGATAAAGACACGGAGAACGCAGTGTGCACGGCTCAATAGTCTGCTGTCGCAAAGGAGGCAGAAAGGTTTTCATTTTTCTGAACTGAATGCCGAAATAAACGCAAACACAACCAAACGCCCTTGAATCAATCCAGGTGCAAAGATTGCCCAAGCAGCTGCCTTTTTACACAAAAACAAAGCACGGGGAACAGAAAAGCAACAATCACAAATAGACATCTCACACCAAGATACACACAGGCATGTACTTTAATGCAGCACATACAGATGCAGTATATAACACAGAGAACAGAGGGCTGGAGACCAGAGAGGGAAAGCGACACAGCAAGCTTGTTTCTATTGGGTCAGCTGATCTGTACACACAGCAAACGTCGGTGTTTGTGTGGCCATATCGATCATGCTGCTCTGCCGACCCCTTTCAGCAGTGACCTACACAACCAGTAGGAAGGGTTGTTAAAAAGAGCACACTGACAGAGGAGGAGGGGAGAGGACGACAACTGACAAGAGGCCAAAATGTGATGGAGGCAGAAACGAGAAATGAGACGAATCCTATTTATCTGTTAAGGAAATGTAGATGGATTTAATTTCCCCAGATTCACAAATGTCAAATACAAAGGTTAAAAGGTTCAGTGTAAAAAAACAACAACTAAGAAATACACTTATTGTTCAAGGAGGGGGCGACAAGATAGATGTTTCTGGAGGTCATCGTGTGAATCAAGCCTTCATTATTACATGCTCAGGAGGAGCTCAGCCTAAGGGGGTGTGTGTTTTCATTACTTAGTAGACGCTGATGCATTCTCTCATATGTGCTGCACAGACATCAGACAGCGCTGCAGAAGTCAGATCTAAGGTGCTCAAGTACACAGCAGAAGTTTAACTCAAGCAAAAAGCAACCCATTTGAAGTTGATCCACTGACATAAACACAAACACATACTGGATGTATCTTGAAATTCAAGAAGTTCTCTTTGGCTACAGCACATTTTTGAAACTAGAGAAAACATTATCACCTTATTGGCAGATGTTGGTAGTTGTTTTAAAGGAATTAAGAATAGCATGAAGAATGGAGGCAAGGGGATAAGAAGACCAGCTCACTTGACTCTCTCTAAATTTTTAAAGAAAATCAGCCAATAGGGCTTCAAATAGCAATTATTTCCACAGCTGATTAATCTGTTGATTATTTTAGTTGTTTGGTCTATAAAATGGCAAAAAGAAATGGCAAATAATGTCAGTCACTGTTTCCCCAAAGTACAAGATGGCATCCTCAAATGTTCTGTTTTGTCCACAACTCAAAGATATTCAGTTTACTGTCATGGAGGTGTAAAGAAACCAGAAAATATTCAAATTAAAGAAGTGTAATCACTATAGCTCCATACTTCATGTACATGAAAGTGGATTAGATCTCCTTCTTCCACCCTCTGAACCCCAAAATCTGTAGGATTGTAAGGTATGCTATCTTAAATTAAAATCCACAAACTACATAATTTATAATAGCTTCAAACAGTAAAAACAGAAAGAATCATGATGTTTGCAGCAGTCTTTGAAGTCCTCAGATAGGATGTATTGTCATGTTGGAAAACTTGACTAAAACTCAGCTTGAAGTGATGCCACATTTAAAAATGTCCCTAAAAAAAATAGGACTGTTTTTGACTGAACTAATAATAAATAATAATGCATTGGTTTTATGCATTATTATGTGTCGCTTTTCTGGACACTCAAAGGCGCTTTACATTGCATTATTCATTCACTCCATACTCGATGTTGGTAAGCTACGTATGTAGCCACAGCTGCCCTGGGGTAGACTGACGGAAGCGAGGCTGCCAATCTGCGCCATTGGCCCCTCCGACCACCACCAACCACTCACTCTCACACTGCATTCACCCAGGCTTCCTGGTGTTCCCTCACGGTCTCCCATCCAGGTACTGACCAGGCCCTACCTCGCTTAGCTTCCGAGATCTGACGGGATCGGGCATCCACAAGGTGGTATGGTGTTGTCGAAGTATAAATCAGTGGAGCAACTTATCCAGCAGAAAGTCACCACAGACCTTTAGTCTCTTTGCTGCTCTCTGTCTTATCACATGGCAACTTGTTTTCTTTAACAAAGTAGATAACTTCCACTGGCTTTCAACTGGTGGAAATGACCACTTAATTCTATAACATGTTCCTTTCAAAGCAGGTGGTGTGATGAGTTTACCTGTATACAGCTAAGTGTGTGCTCAGTTTTAAACTTGATTTGTTATGTTGATTTGGGACTCTAGCAAAGATTTTACCCCTTCACACCAATATTCGCAAATTCGCATCATACCACTTGCATTCAGACTACAGCCGAGATAGCGTATGCATTCCCCCAATGCCGGTTTACGCATATTCAATACCTAGGAACCATTTGCAAGCACTGGTTTCTCGTAGGACCAGTCGGAGTGGCATTTGTGGCATCAATAAAACATTTTTACCATTAATGCCTGTTGCATCATACCTTTATATCTATTCTACGTGCTATAGACAAATTAACAATCTCCACTTAATTTAGCATCAGCGTGAAAGCAAAAACACAAATAATACATTTTTTTATATATAATTGTAAATAAATTCAGGTGTCAAGGGGTTAACAGAACATTTTAATAAACAATTGCTTGCTTCATGGAGAGACTTTGAAAGTGTTTTACCTGAATGAAGGATGATGCCGCTGTCAGTGTCGCTGATCTCTCCATTGCCCTCCATGTCAGTAGATCAATATCTTGTTGCTGTTCTTCAGGTTAAAGTAGAGTCACAACATGTCCTGTGAAGTAAGATTATAGATTTAGGAGCAATTCCTGTTTTCAAACTCTTTCAAGTCTACATCAACCTGAATTTTAGGGTTTGACAAATTGTTTTTTCCCCAGAGTGATGCCAATTTTTAGTAATCAAGGAAATCAATAAACCATAGAATCACACCAACTCCAACACTTTGGTGAAATGCATTTGTTCATATATATTTTGGTTAATTAAAAGGGAACATTTCGACATTTATACTTCAGTGTTGATAGGCTGTTACTCATGAGGTGTAAGCAGTCAGATAGTGTTGTGGGTGGGACATTGCTCAAGACCACTGAGTCACTACAGAGAGAAAGAAGTGGCTGCATTAGACCCAAAGGAGCACATGTTTATATCAATTTATAAATGGCTAAGGCCTACAGAATTTTAAATAAATCAGGGATATTTTGTTGTCACTTAGTGCCTAATTTCTTAAATTGTTCTTCCAGAATAATGAATGTCTTTTTACAAGATGAATACTGATCCCTTTTGGGAAAATCTGAGCTAGAACAGCTGGAAAGTTTTTTTTGGGATAACAAAGCCCAAAATCATAAATCACAAAAGCATATCCTATAAATCAAAGATTCCTTAAAGACTTTAACAAGTGCAGTTGTTTTCAATATTCCACACCATTTTGCTGTCATTTCATGAAGCTATTTTAGTCAGCAGAGCTTCAAAAGTCCAAAGCAGTATGAACAGCACAATGTTAAAACCCACAGCCTCTGGAGTCCACTCACCAGAAGGAAACCCTATATAAAATACAGTTACAACCAACTAGACATTCACCTACACAGAAAAGCAACAAATAAGTAGTCAAAACTAATCCTAAAGGCAAACAGCATAAACAGAAGCTTTCCATAGGCTGCCCATTACTTAATCTTGTGACCTGTTGCTTCAGTGATTCAGGTGTGACTTGCCTCCTTGACCTCACAGACAGGTGTAGTCATAGTCTGCCACAGCATGAGTACACACACATGATGCCAAGTCTAAGGCGTTTCCTGTGACGGCCTGTTTGTTAGTCTCTGATGTCACGAGCGCCATTATCTCACTCCTTGTGAAAACTGGCTCTCGGTGTATGAGCTGTTGTCAAATAAAAACTGCGAGGCTTGTCGGGTTGATTATTAACTAGATGAATACAGGAATGTGGCGATGGTTGCATTCCAGCACACATGGGAGGTTCACTTCAACTAATGTGATAAAAAGCTTCAAAGCAGTCACTGTTATGAGGAACAACTGTATGAGGTGAAGTTAAAACATACAAGAGCTGTTTCTATTATAATGTTGGTCCAGCTACTGGGTGACACTGAGGGAGGTGAAGAGATCCATAACATGTGTTGCATTCTCATCCTGAATACGACATCATCAGGACACACATCCTCCATAAAGTTCATATGACTCTGACTGGAATCTTCACAGCTCCTAATCATCGATAACTGGCAGCTGTGTTTGCAGAATTAAGGGGAAACAGCTGATGCACAGCTCACTAAAACAACACAATCATTCAGCACTGAAAAGTATGAGTGTAACCACAAGCTGAGCTTTGCAGAAATGTTATCACAATCTGCAATCTGTAACATTTACTGCTAAAAAGCTAACTGATATGCACATTGCTGATCAGTGGGTCAACATGATCCCATTCTAACACAGTATGTTATTTCTTAATGTAGGTCCTTACACTATAAAACAACTAGCAGCAGTTGGTGTGTGTCGATCACACTGCTGATCAATTTTACGACAGCAAAAATAAAAAAATAAAAATAAATAAAATGCATTAAAATGTCGGAAAATATCATAAAATGTCCCCTGAGTCAACGGCGAGTTCTTTAAAAAGCTTATCTTGTGTAATCGACAGTCCAAAGATATTTTACATACAATGAAAGTCACAAAGAAAAGCTGCTAATCCTTGTTTGTTAAAGGCTGGAGTCACCGTGATAAGTTTTTAGTTTCTCGCTCGGTTTAGTTCAAGGTGTGAAAACCCCCTGACAGTCCTGCCCTCATCCCTCCATCATGCTTGGATGAAGTTGTGGTTTGAAGGGAGTCAACTGAAACCACTCCAGCAGTTTGATGCTCTGTAGATGTTCAGTATCTTGCCATCAAAACAAAACACTACAAAAGGTTGTTGTACTGAGATACAGATAAGGTTAATCCATGTGGAAATATTTCTTTTGTGTGTCATACTTAACAACAGTTTTACATTTTTCAATCATACATTTACATGCTCAAATGCACCTTGGTATGGGAAAACAAAACAATAGAACTAAACAATAAAACTAAAGTATCTTTTTTTTTTAAACTGTTATTATCACAATGATAGATATTCTACATTAATCCAAATTATTGCACCTAGAGGGCACTAGGATAATTCAAAAAACATACACACAGTACATGAAAGACTGCCAATTGGATAATATTTGAAAAATGCACTTACTTCGTGGAAAAAACTGTCAAAATCCAAAGAGTGAAAACTTTCCCTGAGCACTCCTGACTTGAATGGAAGCACACAAAACCCGAGCTGTGTGGAGTCTGAGCAGGAATGAGAGACTCGCCCACTAAGAAAGCGCTGGCTGCTGTGGAGGAGTGGCTTCACACCGGAGGCCGGATCATATAACTCTATAGCCCTCCTGTCCGAGTTTGAAACTGTGTCAACAACAATGACCAACACGCTGACAAATTGCGCGTCACTTCACCCTCTTATCAGTCTGATAATAGATGGGTGGCAGCAACTTGAGTGAAACATGCGTCTAATTATTACAAAAACTTTACTGCTGTAATAAAGACCTGAAGCTCGTGAGAGAGACACATGAATCAATGAACAGATTAACTGATCATCATTTAGTGAAAATGTTGGTAACCGATTAACCGTGTGAGCAAAAACGTTGTTTTCACAGCCAATTCCAACATCGATTAAAAGTTATCAAGGAGGCCAATAACCAACATGTGGAACCTACATACGTCTGGAGTAAAATTGAAAAGCTTCATATCAAAACTTCCAACGCAAAATTCAACTTTCTATAGTTAATAGAATTTTTCTGCATTTACTCAGCAGATTGTTACATGACCTAGAACCAACCAGACGGTGCTGTGGGCGCGACACAGTGGTGAGTACAGATAGAAAAAGGCAGCTGCATCAGAGCCAAAGTAGCCCTTTTGAAAAAGCATTTATTTTATTGGGAAGCAGTTGAAATTAATAATAACAATAATAATAATAATAATAATAATCTAACCTTTATTGATCCCCTTGGGGAAATTCCTTCTCTGCATTTGACCCATCCTATTCAAAGTTAACCTTAACTATACATACTAGGAGCAGTGGGCTGCCGTGGTGCAGTGCCTGGTC
>OMNN01098056.1:20279-33772 GCA_900302755.1 Chromis chromis
CGGGGAGCAGTCAGGGGTTAAAGGCCTTGCTCAAGGGCCCACAGTGGTGGTGACTGGGACAAGCGGTCGCTCTCACTTTCCCACCTCAACCTCTTGCCAGTCCGGGGACTCGAACCGGCGACCCTCTGGTTGCAAGTTCGCTTCACAAACCACTAGGCCACCACTACCCTATATACAATAAACAATATAGCACTCATATTTGGATATCAGATTTAATCATCAGTCAGGCCGATATTCGGTCGACCCCTCGTGAAAATGTCCCCAAATTTTCTGGTTTCGGGCTTCTAAATAATAAATAATGAAAATGTTCTGCTTCTTTAAAATCTTGTGATAATAAACTGAATGTGTGATTGCAAATTGTCTTTTTTTTTTTTTTTAAACAAGATTATTTTTGGCCTTTTATGCCTTTATTGGATAGGACAGTGGATAGAGTCGGAAACAGGAGAGAGTGGGGAAGAACATGCGGTAAACGCCAAAGGTCGGAATCGAACCCGGGACAGCCGCTACACCTTTGCACCGGGGTCACGCGACATAACCACACCAATCAAGCAAATTGAAGACATCACTTTCTTCTCAGGACACTGGTAATGGGCATTTTTTTGTTACTGTGTTTGAACCTTTTACAAACCAGAACACAAATGATTAATTTTAACACAATTAAAATATTAATTAACTGCAGCCCAAGTCAGTTAATCTTCATGATTGCAGTAGTCAACAAATGTTAGCAATCAGAGAGCACTGTTTAACTTAGTAATTTTTTTATGGGCTCAGTTTTGTGGGCCAGCTTGCAAGGTATCTCACTTTTATGATATCAAACATGATGCTTTCGTCACTGGTTTTAAATGACTGTATAAATGACTCTCTGACATTTATGGACTACTGTTTTCTCACAATGACCGATATAAATCATTGCTAACTACTGTGAGCTCTGCCTGTTCAAAGATCAAATACCTGGCGCAATGACTTGTCTACTGCCATCTCCTGGTTGTTTAAAAGGAGACAAACATTGATAACCATTTATGAACTTATAACTTCGCTACCTTGGATTTTCATGTAGCCCCTTAAAACTCACCGCGTGTCAACCTCCTACTAAGGCCGCTTTGTGGCGTGCCGTTTCTGCCTCCACTAAAAAAGAGGGAGACATATGGCGGTGGGATAGTCCACATGATTTACAGACCCAGAGGCAGCACCTGCTCTGTAACTGCATGGCTCACATTCATTCTGAATCTCAATATTCATTTTGGCTTTCCAGGAATGTTGGTGCTCAGACACTCAGAAAAAGGTCCAGCAATTCCCAGACACTCAAGGATCAGATCTCAGATGACATGGCACCGAGAAAGCAGAAGCTACAGGGGCAAAAGCTGTAAAGTTTTGGGTTCACTAACTTCTACATTTAGACTTTCACAGTGTGAGCACTACTGGACACATTTCACACATACCAGCTATGGAGATAAAAGCCTTTTAGCTTGACAATACAGTAAAATAACACAGACATTACTCTGGGTATTTCAAACAAAAGGTACAAACAGACATATCAATCCTATCTTAATAAGTGATGATTGGTATGATGCTACTCAAAAACAAGTTTGAAACTACTTAGATAGAACTAATGCAGTCTTGTATGGCCACTTTAAGGGAGGAATGTAGTTTGTTTTGCTGCTCTGAATAACTACGTGATGCTGATAGTTGTTCCTAATATGTCTGCAACTAATGATTATTTAGATTATTCTACTGAGTATTTTCTCAATTTTCTTTGTTGTTTGATTTATAGAAAGGCCAGAAAATGGAGCAAAAAGTCGATCAGTGTTTTCCAAAGATATGAAATGTCTTGTTTTGTTGTTCCATAACATAAAGAAATTCAGTGTACTGCCACAGAGTAGTAAAGAAAGAGTTTTTACTTTTTATTTTTAAAGAATTCTCATTGAATTATTACAGGTTAATTGAATAGCTTTAATACTGTCAACTTTATTTACTGTATATTAATGGTTTAGACTAAATAAAAACTTCAATAACCTTTATGAAGACAGTATTTATTGCAGGACTGTTGTATTGTGGCCATACTGCCTTGTGGATGCCTGATCCCGTCAGATCTCGGAAGCTAAGCGAGGTAGGGCCTGGTCAGTACCTGGATGGGAGACCGTGAGGGAACACCAGGAAGCCTGGGTGAATGCAGTGTGAGAGTGAGTGGTTGGTGGTGGTCGGAGGGGCCGATGGCGCAGATTGGCAGCCTCGCTTCCGTCAGTCTACCCCAGGGCAGCTGTGGCTACATACGTAGCTTACCACCATCGAGTATGGAGTGAAGGAATAATGCAATGTAGAGTGTCTAGAAAAGCGCTGTATAAAACCAATGCATTATTATGTATTAAATTGCATTACTTTTACCTGGGTGTACCTAATGAACTGAAACCTTAATGCACGTGTAAAAAAAAAAAAAAAAAGGCAGCAGTGAAGGTTAACACCTACCTACCACTCACCAGCGCCTGTACGGTTAATAAATAAAAGCACAGCAGCAGCAGCAGCACATAATGTAAACAGGCTGATAATCTAAAATCAGATATAAAGGAAGTACAGTCATGAGAATAAATAACTATCTCTTCTGATCGTGGGAAACGAGAGTTAAGAGCTTTTATCAACAACAAGAGAGAACACAAATGCTCAGAACCATTTTAAAATATGATTAGAAATACAATTGTAGTGCGACACTTTTGTCGTATCGTAGTTCTCCTCTATCAGTTCTGCAAATGCAACAGCTGTGTAAAGTCCAACATGCTGGATGTAAAGATTAGTTAAACAGTTTCCCACAATTCTGCTGTAAAACTCCGACGTCCGTCCAGACTTATGGTAGCCAGTTGGTGGATGTCATGGGTGGTTTATATAAACCAGGAGTCCCCCAGAGACAGAGAGCAGGCTTTGTGTAGGCAACACAGCAGCTGGCAAAACAGATTCTTTAAATATTCTTGAGTCCTTTTATAAGTGCACGGCTAGACCACTGCTGCCATGTAGAGCCAACAGGGATCACACGTTTCCCCTCATTATTTTACAACTTGCCTACCACCGGATGCTTAAAGATTTTGCTGTAACGATGCTTAAATTAAAAGAAGTACTATCAAGTTGCACTAAAGTACTACAAATATTGAATTTTTAGAAGCCAAACAAAGAAAGTGTTGGAACTGCTGGGCTCCCTCCCGCCTCTCCCTTTAAGCTATATGTTATCTGAAGGCTCTAATTGACTATAATGAGGGTGTGACAAAAATACTGCATGTACAAGTGTGCAGAAGTAGTGCGTTTGATGTGGATTACTGAATTAGAAGTTTCTGCACCGCCATGTAAATCAAGGCCTATTCTAAATTGTGACCGAGAACTAGACTGTGGCTGAGAGTGAGCAAGCTTCAAACACATCGACGCTATTTCACAGATGGAGACCTCTATATCTGCAGCTCCGCTAAAGTACAGGGTTTCCTACACATTTTCCATTTCAAAATTCCAAACTTTTCCGGACTCAAATGTCCAGACCTCTCGGTAGATTCTTCAGAACATATTTGACATCTGAGTACAAATAGCGGGATGTAAATAAGTGGTTTTAAAACCCAACTGTATAGCCAACAAATAGTAAATGCTACATTCTGACTAGGTACGATTGAAGCTCAATAGGAACTAAGGATGGGACAAAATATCGATACAGCGATACATCGTCGTCCCTCCTCGTGCGATATGAGTATCGATAAACTGGTGCCAAATATCGATACTTTAATTAACATTATAAGGCGTTCTAAACCCTGCTAGATTCCCCTGCCAGCTGGCATTTCCCCAGCGTCACTACTTAATGACTCCACACGGTGGCGTTGATCACATGAATGAGGGAGACTTGAGTGGAAATTAATTGGCCAAAGAAGAGTTTGTACAGGTATAATGGAGGACAGCAACGCTACCGTAAGAGACGCCACATCCACGTTAAAGTCCAAAGTGTGGACCCATTTGGGCTTTCGCAACATTAAGGGAACAAGCAAGCTGGACAAAGACTATGCCATATTCAAGAACTGCCTCGCAAAAGTAAAGTACAAAGGCAACACCACGAACATTGTAATTTTCAGTTGTAGATATTGTAGCGATTGCAGAGCCGGTCGCTAGTACGGGACTGTTGTGCTGCAATGCATTATGGGAGCTCGGGGTTTTGTTAATGTTTTTGCACCATGAGTGAGAAGGGTAGCGGGGTTGATGGTCACCTGCCACTGTTCATGTATTGACAAGCTTCTGTGGGTGCAAATAAAAGCACCCGCAAGAGGGCGTAGTTGACAAACACTCTGGCTCAACCGTCTTCTTTCCATGCCGCTCATTACATGATGTACAATTATGCGATTGGCATGCAATATATCGATTATTGATGTATCATGATAGTATCAATATCATATCATATCATATCATATCATATCGTGAGGTACCCTGTGATTCCCACCCCTAATAGGAACTGTAGCTAATACAAATAACATGACACCAAACACAAACAAGTTGAATGCTGGGGGACCTCAGACAGAACCAGGCTCAGGGAGGGCGGGCCACACCGAAAATATATTCTATTTACTTTTCCAATACCTACATCACTGCATAACTCATAAATGTTCAAACAAGCTTAGCATCTGGTTAATTGTGATGCTACTCATATATGCAGGTCAAAGATATTAGAACTAATTTTCTTCAGCAACATCAAGCTCACTCTGGCCCACATTCTCTCACACAGTGGTAAACATTTGATGGCTGCCTGCTCCAAACGCTATTAAAAACACTCTGCTCACAGTACCTGTTTATTATTTTAAATTCTGTACCTTATATTTTAGAATAGTTGCAACAGTCTGGAAACACTAATATTTTTCATACCATCTTTCTTATCCAGACTTGGGAAGGATTAAAATCAAATTCCACACTTATCCATACTGTGTAAGAGCCCTGTAAGTAGCTTTAAAACTGGATTCTTCTACAATATCTGGTCGTACTAAACTCCACACAGATCTATCAGCTTGTTTGAACTCTTCATTTAACCTGATATATGATGTTTACACACCTGATGACGCATATTTTGTACATTTTACACTCATTCTCCAAAGCTTGGCACCACTGACACCTCTGGAAAATACATGATTCCCACTAGAATTCAAGACAAAGCTATGCAGGTTTGAACGGTGCTGAGCTGCACAGAGTTGGTAATGACTGCCCCACCCGCAGCTCAGTGAAGTTGCAGGGGTTAAGCCACTTCTGTCCTCTTGCCCTCAGGTCAATGCTCAGGAATGTGTGGACTGAGGGAATATTTCAATGCACAGAAATCACAAACCAACTAATTGGACTACTGCACTGAAGAAAACCAGGATTAAAAGCAGGGCTGCACAATATATCATATATCAATGCTCCAATGTGTGCATGAACAATAGTCAGATTGCCAGGGGGGTTAATGTGACTCAAACACATCATGCTACGACTTGCAAGAGAATCTGCATGACTCTCATTTTCCATAATCAATCTACAAGAGAGGTCTGTCTGAAAGAACATAATTTACATTTAATTTAAGGGTTCTTAGATGCACTGAGTTTTATTTTAACTTTATTCACAAGACACGGAGTCTGTCGACACGCAGGCTCCACATGTGCACAAGAAAATGAGCGAGAAACAGGAGAGAAACACTGAAAAGCAAGATTTGATCGCAAAAAGAAATGCCACAATGTTTGTATGGAAATACTGTAAGTACAGAAAGAATGATGTTTCTCAAAACCAGGAACTCTGTTGGTAGTATCTTGCGATTGTTGCCACTACATGACGAAACACAAACAATTTGACTACTCAAATCAGAACCACAAAGCTCTGTATGGCGAGAGCAAAGACAAATATGAAGGCCAACCAAAGCAAAACAACAAACTATTTTTGGATGCCTTTGCCAGGGTAACACAACATGAGAAATATGCAGATACACTCACCAAAATCACCCCAATGATTCTAGATTGATTTATTCTTTCCTAACAGATGTATTCCAAGTCATTTGGTGAAATTTATCCTAATTTTTCACGTTGCAATATACGTATATTGCAGAAAAACTACTGCAGTATGATTTTTTCCCATTCTTCCAGTATTTCATTGCATCAGTTGCAATTGTAACTTGACGTTTCATTGAACTCTCACGTCTTCTTTTAAGTGTTTCTCTCAGTTCAAAGAGGATGTTGCAAAATCAAAACTTCTCTGTGCAGTCTGGTATCTTTACATAGTTAATGATGCATCTTTAAACTTTCCTTCTCCTTTACAGACAATAGACATAATAAATTTTAAAAAGTCAGGCACTGTCCATAAAACTTAGACTTTCCATAGAAATACATGAAAGATGAATTAAAGCTAGAGTAATGTATAATAACTCAGATTTTTTTTTAGTGTTAGTGGTTTCCCTCCATGCTAACTTTGGGAAGCTTTCTAATGGAAGTTACCTGCCAGCTTAACCTGTGATTTAAACTGCAGCATTGTGAATGATGTTGTGGACCATCTTGAGAGCTCAACTGACACTGTCAAGTATGAAAATCTGTTTAGGGAAAAGCCTAAATGTACATCATGTGTCATCCAGCCGCTCAGTCAGCTGCATCAAGCTGCTGCTGGGCCTCAGCTCTGAAAAGTTTCCCAAAGTTTCCCACCTAGCTTAAGTTTCTGGCTTTTCCCCTACAAACCTTACTGCTCTGCTTTCAGTTACTCATTGCTAAGAGAAGTTCAATTACACAAAATAAAAAACGTCAAGCAAAAGAAAAGTAAGTAAAAGTTAAAATACCTCTGGATTTTGCTTCTTACCTCAGTAGCCAGTTAGCTTGTTAGCATCGTGCCTCATCTACATCCATACAATCTGCGCTCCATTGGCTCGCAGCCTTCCAGATTTGAGCTGGAAGTTTATTTACATTGACGAATGAGCGAAAAGAAAACAGCACCGAGTCTTTAAGTCCCTCTGTGGTCTAAACAAGGGAATCAACTCGAACACAAACATTAAACTAAAGTTTTAAGTCGCCAAACGCAACCTTTGTTGGAGAGGCTCAACCGAGAGCTCAGGAAAGTAAAGCAATGCTGTGCTGCCTTCACGTGCTGTCGGAAACAAATGCGAGGTAAGTATTTACCATGGTAACGCGACGTTTAGGCGACATGCTCAAGCATTTCAAGTTAATTAAATAAGCTTAAAAACATAATAGAGAAAGCAGGTTATACAACATATTCACAAACATTCACTGAGGTATTATTTTTAAGCTCATGTCAAACTTGTGCTTCTCCGATCTGCTGTTTAGCGCCTATGTTTTTGCTGTCAATAATTTCCCGTGTGATTGCTAAAATGAAACAGCAGCCAGAGATTAAAACAAGCTCTCATTGTAACTCGAAGCGATTTCAAGTGACAAATAATGTCACTTGAAATCGCTTCGAGTTACGTTTTTCCGCGAAAACTTTGCAAGTTACGAGTTTAATACGGGCTGTTGAACGCCACACAGTTGTCCACTGCTGTGTGGGCGGTTTACGGGCAGCACGGATTCTGCAGAAAGTTGGGACGATGCTGCAGTTTACATGATGCATTCATTGGTCATAACAAAAACATCTCTCACCGTCACCCTTCGGAAGCTACTCATTATTTTATTAATATACATGTTTTTACACTTCACCCTCACACCCACCAGAGGTCAGCAGAGCATTAAATAGACTTCAAATCCAACACTTAAATGCCAAATGATTAAACATTGTGTGGCTTTACAGTAATGGCATTGCCTCTAACTTCAACAGTAGGGTCTCTGCTCTTATGTCAAATCAAAAACTAACACTTTAGATTTACTGTATATTAAAAATACAGGCACCACCATAGAAACTCAATGCAAGAAAAGTCATTACTGAGAGGTTGTTTTGCTCTACATTCCCTTTAAAATTCCCCCAAAGTCTTCTACTGGATTCAAGTCAGGTGATGTATTTATTCAGTCCATAGTTTTCAGTCTTGTGTGATTTTGTTAGTTAGCTCTGGATTAACTTCATGCTGTAATATTCCTCTTCTGTCAAGCATCTGCAGACTGGGAGTCATCTTGTCAGCCAGTATTTCCACATCCACAGTCAGTTGGGGTACAATCTAAAAATGTCATCTTCCCAACAACTTTTGCACTCACGCAGCATCTTATCATCACACTCCCACCTCTGTGCTTCACTGTCAGACCTATGCATTAACTGTGGTAGTCAAACATACTGGACCCCATCCGAGCTGAGCTGATTTATCTCCCAATATGTTATTTTGCAAAATTTCATTTAGCAATTTTGGTGCTGAAGTACAAGCAAGGTTTTCTTTTTGTGGATGATATGTATAGAGGCTTACATTATGCAATGCCCTTCAGAAATCACACATGTACTCAGTTTGGTTTCATTAATCACAAGTTTTCTAACTTGTGTGTCAGTGATCACTGTTGTATTCAGTTTAGGGACCTGTACTTTCAACATATTCCTTCTAAACTGTTTGTTTTTCATTGTACATAAGAGGAAATACTCAGCTTTGTCAGCTCTGAAATAATACAATTATTGAGAAGTGATGCCATTTTGAATCATCTGACATTTAGGTGATAACAACACACTTCTGTTGTTTACTGTAGAGTCAGAGTCAGAGAACATATTGCATTTTATTTCACTGTAGAGACCAAATACTGTATAGGTGTCTACATTGTTGGTTTCTCAACCCAATTTACTTTGCAAAGGAGGAAGTAAAATGAAGGAGTCAAAATAAAAATAAATTTGCTGAAAATCTGAAAATCTGTCTACAAAAACCACAAAACTGGCCCCCATTGATTAAACAAATTCTAAATCATATGAATAAATCATAGACTAATCATTTCAAAATCAAAGACCATCTTCCCACCAAACTAAAAACTCAGAATTTAAACTTCCATAACATTATTTTGTTATCAGTCGTAATGAATACGATTGCTTCGTTATCAAGCAAAAGTGTTTTTATTGGTTCCTCAGTTCATAATTTTGGCTACCTGTTGATATTTTTCATATAATGTTACTTCAAATTAAACAGGCACCACTTAGCATTGCTTTTGGTTACTGACTCATGCTTCCACATGCAAAATTATAATAAAAAATAGTTGATTTATTTAAAGCAGCAACATTTAATCGGTTGACTACACTGATGTACAATGTGTGAGGTTGCTCAGTTAAAACAATCACATTTTACTTCACTGTGACAGATGGATATCTCAGTTTAAATTATCTTCTAACTTCTCATTGACAGAGGATGAAGTCCTTATCTAATGGTAAACAAGGTCTGTTTTTTCGTGTCTGTACTTCCTCGTTTCCTGCAAACAACAGCATAACCACATCAGTCGATCTGGTTTTATCTTCCAGGCAGCTGGTTGTTGTAAATAAATCTGTAAACCGTGGCCCTATGATAGTTTTGCTTTGCTTTTGCCATTTTAAGAAGAACTTATTCATATAAGATAAACATGTTTATGACTGAAAATGCAGTTCGCCTACATTTATGTGTGTCCAGATGGTAAAAATACTGCACAGGAGATACTGTTGAGCCTCATCAGAGGTACCAGATGTCAGGTTTCCTCACAAAACAGTAAGAAATTAAACATATATTAAAATGTATGATTTATAAACCTTCATGGGAACTTTTTTATTTGAGCCAGTTTTGTTTACAATAAGTGTTGCTCGTGCAAACTTGAGGTGAAGTTGTAAGGAACAAGGAAACCACAGTCAGTTGTTTTATCCGAGAGCTGCAGTGTTGGCACGACGTGAATGCGAATGCATATATGTTAGTGGTTAAAGTGTGAAAAATTAATGCACAGCTTTATATGCAGCGCTGTTTCATTTCTAAATTGAGCTGCATGTGAAAAAAAATCTAATATGACTAACAGGGCAGTATTTTATGTGTGTGTTTATTCACTGTTTTAGTTACTTCACACGGAGCAGTTCATATCTATTTGTATTTAGTAATAGCAATATAGTTATTGTTTTCACTTAACTAGGTCCACAATTGTATCATTTAGCTGTAACACCACCTTAAAATAAAACTTAGCATAAACAAATAATAATAATAAGCATATCCAGGATAATAATAAACAGCAGCACAAGGAAAGACGAGGATTAAGTCACCTGAATACTGCTGTCACATAAAAAACCAAGTATGACACTGTAGCAGAAGCTACATAATATATATCATTATCATTTATCAAAAATAAATATTAATATATATTAACACAGCATCAACATATCTCTGCTATACATCCTTGTTTTTTGTCAGTTTTACAGTAATTTACCTGAACGTAAAAATACTTAAAAATACTCCAATAATAATAATACAATAATACTCATCTTGCAAGTTGACAGCAAGTTCATGTGTCACTAATATGCCATTAGAGTGTGACTGATTTATCTCTTAAAATCTGAGGTTTGTAATGAGACGCCGACAACCACAGAAGAGGGAACAGCATTGATGCTGTGAGAACACGACAAGTCTATTGTCTCACCGTGACCAGGGACAGAAACTGGCAGCTCAAGCGTATAGGAAAGGTGTCATCACAGTCTCAGTGTCAAGGTCTGACCTTTCATTCTGTGTGTGCAGACTGGCAGAGTAACGGTAAAGTCGCTCCACTCTCAGAGGAGTTTATTCTCAATCGCTAACATTTCTTCCATAACTGTTTTGCTATAGATATAGAAATTAAAGTTTTGCTTGAATAGCAATAAATTAAAATGCACTAATAGGTATTTATCGAAGGGTTTAGAATTTACAAAATCTGGATTCTGTATTTAATAAGTAAGTTGAGATGATGACAAACATTACATGTAAAAGTGCTGTTGTGTATTTCCTTTAATCATCATGCAAAAATAATAGACTGCAGTTGTTCACTTAAGACTAACAAAGATATTTTTAAAAGACTGTTCAGCTAATTAGTTTAGACTGACACTTTCTTTTTTTGTGTGAATGATTCAACATAAAGTGGGTCTACACACAACATTTAAGCATGTACTTTTTTCACTTCCTTGTGTCAGTCCACTTGACCTTTAACAGTCACATTAACACTGAGGAAAATATTATATTATAATATATATCACCACAACAGTTAACTTCTGAGTTCGCAAAGTCTGAAAAACACTTGTGAAAAGTTAAATATATAATACAAAAAGACGTGTGAACAAACAAAAGTGAATCAGCAGATATTCCTGTTATCGTATTTCATCTTTGTGAGTTAACAAATCGAGCATGACTAAGTGTCGTCTAGCAGGTAAACCTCAGCGCAGCGGCGTCTGGAACTTCTCCTGCCGTCTGAATGTGTGTGAAGGTTGTGAACTTCCCTGTTCTCAGGTTAACGATGCAATCCAGTAATGCAATCAACAGTGAAATAAAAACAAAAGAACCATACTTTTAAATTAGAAATTTAAAAACTGAATAAAAAGTTGCAAACTCACAAGTTTGATGGTTTCATTTCCACTAAAGTTTCTTCCTGTTTGAAATAACCAGCATATTTCTGGAGGGGTGTGAGATTTCTTTCTGTTTTTTTTTTTAAATTTCAAAACATTGCAAAATAATACTGCATATATATGTAACTCCTGCAAGTAAATCCACTTAAATAGTTCTCATTTATGCTAGAACTGATTTTCTGCACCTATTTGTACTGAGAAACGATAAAATGCAGTTTGTCATCTCTGATCTGGTCATTCAGAGGTCAGGCGCCTCAGACAGCGTTGTGGTTGACTACGCTTTCAGACAAGAGAGGGGAAATTCCTGATCTCCTTCACCTGCAGCCTGGCACCTAAACTCATTTTCTCGGTACTGAAACCATCTGATTCATAAGGTTCATACAAATGAAAAACAAGTGGGCACACATGAACATTTGAACTTTCAAATGTCTGACTTGGCCTCAACTATCATGTGAATACCTTTGACTTGTGAGAAAGTACATGTAGCGCTGCAGTGGCGCTTCAGTGGCTGCCCTTCGTGGTCAGACAGCAAACAAGTTTTTCACAAAGAGACCAGGACAGAGTTAGAAGGGTTTTACATGCAGGTGTCCTCTCAGGAGACATCACAGATGTCAGATGTTGTCTTGCTGCAGGAGGCAAGTTATAACCTGAGAGCTTTTGAAAAGAAATCTCATCGAGAGTTTCTTCCTGTGGGCCGCTTTTCATGGCTTGAAGCACTTTCAAATTTCACGTGAGAATTTCTACCCTCTTACCATCTAAAAAAACAGTTGTTTCCTGTTGCAATCGTCTGCGTTGGTTTGTTTTAAGTTGCGACTTGAGCGTCTTCTGTGATGCTTAAGTGCTTCTTGTTTCTCGTTTTCACCTTCCCTTTTCTGGTTGGTATTGGTTGCAAAACTCACGCACAAAAGCAGGACATTATAAATTGCTTCATATTTTATATTTCCACTGGAGTTTTGCATTGGAGCCTGCATGATCTGTTTTGGGGGTTTTTAATTAAATTTTTTTTATTGCCCTTTGTAATGCTGAGAAGATACACAGAGCAACAGTTACTGATAGACTTAAAAGATAACATAAAGCCTGAGAGGGAGATAAAATCATTTATGAGATCTTGTATTGTTTTTTCAACCAAAGATTGCAAAAGGCAGACAGGGCTTTTGTGCTTTTTCATCAGATCAAACAGATTACATTGCCTTTGTTGGGGAGGAAAAGCTTGTTCAATTTTAAAATATGGTTGAACAGTTAGTTATGTGACAAATTGTAAAGCTGAATATTCAATACAGTATTCAATACAATATACAAAAATCTGGAAAAATATTTTGGCATTTTTATTTGGCATTTTCAAAACGACTTTTTTCACCTGTCTTTTTTTATTTTATTTTATTTTTATTTTTTTTAGCAAAGAGTCTATCTACCTCTGCACTGAAAAATGTATCGGCGTGTGTTTCTTTAATACTCACATTTCTAATGATGTACCTTTAAAACTAACAATCACTGTAGAAAACCAATTACTGATTTACCTACAATGGACAGTCCTGCACTAGTAAATTGAAATCTTTTGTAAATGCAAAAATGTTGCCTTCAATTATTATTATTATTTTCAGTATTATGGAAAATCTATCTTTCCTGCAGGCCTTGAATATCAGAGTATTAATAAATCTAATAAAGTCTTTACAAGCTTGACTTAAATTCCCATAATTTCAATACTTGGATAATAAGACTTGAATTAGATGCTTGTATTATGCATTCTACTTTTCAGGACTGCTGTAAATGTAAAAACAAATTCTGGTCCTTGAAACTTGTGCTGTATTGCACAATGCAGGTGTGCAATAACTTAAATGTAACCTGACTCTTACTTTAAGTGTTGATTACTGGATTATACTGTATATACAGTATATATACTGTAAGGTGATGTCAGTTTTTATAATTAATTCAGTTATGAATAAACTTGGTTAAATGTGATTAAAAAAATGTTCTATTGAAAACAAAATGATTGTGATTGATTATATGATTATATTATAAGAAAATGAAATCCTAAA
>OMNN01098056.1:33792-47714 GCA_900302755.1 Chromis chromis
TTAATCCTTAATTAACTGGTGTTTTGGGGTGAAATATCACATCTTTATTAGAACAAGGAGGTTTCATTTTACCATAATCACTGACAAAACACTTCCAAAATATTCTGGTGTCCTTAGATAAGATAGATGCTTTAATACAAACACACACAAATGTTTTTTTTTTTTCAGCTTTTATTTTTAAATGCAACTTCCTCACAACAATATATGAAACATTACAGTTTAATGCAAGTTGTCAGTTATGCTACAAATGTTAAATGTTGCCTCTAAAATGTGACAAAAATGTAATCTATTAATGCTAAATGCAGAAATGTTGAGGTTTTTATACAAACAAATTATCAGTAGACTCTCTCCTATATACTGTACTAGTCTATGTGGCTCAGTAGAAGCAGAATATACACAATTAGAATTAAGGAAATGTAGGACAAAAGAAATTACACACAGTATTGTATTAACTGAACAAAAAAAATCTGCACAAAGCTTTCCTTACTAAATGACAGGCACAAAATCGGCACAGAAACTTCTCACGTAGATCTCAAGGGGATAGTAAAATTATGACTTTACCACCTACAGATTTAAAGAATAACCTGCCTTCTCCTCCTACTTGAACATCTGCAGCTGAGTTCTCCCACCCGTTGCAAAGCTCTCTGAAGTGCCACCATTGGTGAAAGAAGCCGAGGAGTTGTGGCTGTGCAGCAACTTTGGTTTTCCCAGGCAGGTCTTCACCATGATCTCAGCCCGTCGCCTGAAGTGATGGTCCAGGAAGAAGTAAATGGCCGGATTGACGCAGCTGTTGAAGAAGGCCAAGCAGCAGGAGATCAAGAGCCCGTTTCTTTGCCACGTATCACAACTTAGATCGGCTTTTGAGAGCTGAGAGACGATGATGATGGCTTTGAAAACATTGAAGGGCAGCCAGGACACCACAAAGGCCACTATGATGCAGAGGACCATCTTGAGGGAGTGCCTGCGGCGGGTTTCAGCTCGAGGGTTTCCGGCAGCGACACAGTGCTTGTTGAGGTGCATGATGATGCTGCCATAGCAGAGCACAATGATCAACACCGGGAAGACGAAGGTGAGGAACGTCATGGTCAGGCTCATGCCCAGGAAAAAAGCAGAACTGTTGTCTTCTACACAGGCCGGCTTGTCATCCAAAGTCTCCACTCTTCTGTACAGCAGAGACGGGATGCCGAGCAGCAGGGAGGTCGACCAGACAGCAGCACAGGTGGCATGAATGCACCTACTGCTCCTGAGGTACCTCGAGTCCATCAGCTTGACGATGGCCATGTAGCGATCGATGCTCATGCAGGTGAGAAAGGAGATGTTGGAGAAGCGGTTCACGGCAATGATGTAGCTGCTCAGCTTGCACAGTAAGTCCCCGGCTGGACCAAAGTTCCAGCAGCCGTCCTGGCTGGCAGAGATGGCCCACAGGGGCAGCGTGATGACGAAGACGAGGTCCGCCAGGGCCAGGTTGATGACAAAGGTGTCGACCAGGCGACCACTTTTCCTGCCTTTGCTGCCCACGACCAGGATTACAAAGAGGTTGCCCAAAAACCCAGAGAAGAATATGAGGTAATACAGAATGGGCAGGAAGATGTTGGAGCCATGGAGGTGTGAGTCTGGACAATCCATGGAGGCACCAATATTGTATATTCCATCATACAATATCGATCCATTTCCAGTGAAGTTTTCAGTGTCGTAGTAGTAGTAATGCTCAGCAGTAAAGCCAGTGTTGTCGCCCATTCTGAGAGATCACACAGAAGCTCTGCAGTGCAGCTGTTGTATTGTGGCAGGTTGGTTAATCTAACCATGTCATCAGGCTGCTACTCGAGGTTACGAGAAAAAAACCACAGAAAAAAATAGATCCTATTTCAGCTCTCCTCCACTCAGCGCTCAGCTCTGTCCTCTGCTGTCTGTCTGTCTGTGATAACTTCCGCACTGTATCCTTTTCTCATGTGACTGAAGTATGTAAAAAAATTGATTTTCATTCATTCATTTGACTAAAAAATGTCCCAGTTTGAAATTTGATGAACAGCAGCATGATGACATAATATTACAACACCTCATTATGGGTACAGCAGACTGTGTAAAGGCTAACAGGAGCAACCTTTGCACTTGAATGATATACCTCTTGATCTTTCTGTAAAAATCCCCTGCTGGAAAGGCTTTAAGTGCTGAAATATTTCCCCACAGGTACTCTATGTTTGCGCACATGGCTGCTCCACACATATGATATTCATTATAAGCCTAGAAGAAGACAGACCCCTACCTTAACTTGCTCTGCATGACAGACAGATGGTTCAGAAAGTCTTGCTGTTGTTGTTGTTGTTGTTGTTTCACAGTGCATTACACGTGTGTGACCAGTAGGGGGCAGGTGAGATTTACATGTGTTTTAAATGTGGTGACCTTCTACCTAAAGTCAGACCGACTGTGGTTCCTGAGCAAATGTCACTGATCTTCCTCAAAAGAAAAGAGTTTCCTTTGCATTTGTAAAAACTAATCTAGTCTAGACTAATTTCTAGTCCAACCCCGGCAGCGTCAAGCTTCTGACTTACGAAATTTGATTTAGTGTTGTAAAGTCAGTTTACAGTCTATGAATATATTTATATTTCCTTGTAGATTTGTTTATCTGTTTAGTCTTATAAACCAGATTTGAACTGCTTTGAGTGGCTTTGTTGGACCCACATGTTTAGGTGTATGTAATGTGCACTTCCTGTCCACAAAAAAATCATGTGTCTCAATTTTTCTTTATTGAATACCGTAGTCCATGTTTAATTTTGAAGCTGCAGCATTTTCACAAGTTAGAGTCAAGTTTAATGTCAGTTATGCCATATGTACAGGACATAGACGGGATTGAAATGCCGTTTCTCTCAAACCCTGGTGCAAACATGCAAGGCACAGTAGAAAAACAAAAAAGACAAAGACACTAAGAAACAAGTAATGCAGTGTAATGGATAGTGCTATAGTTTAGTAAAATACTGCCTGGCTGGTGTGCAAGTAGGTAGATACTTACAGATGGTAGTGCAGTATATTTACAGGTGTAAATAGCAGTGGAATATATTGTAATTGGTGCAAAATAAAATGCACTGATTGTTTCATACTAATTCTCATCTGCAGGTCATAAATGCACACTTGTGTGCAGATGAGAATTAGTATGAAACAATCAGACTGTACTGCAACAGGACAGGACACTTAATACAAAATCATACACAGCAGTGACTTCAGAGTGTTGAACTGCTTTCAATTGTAAACCTAAGATTCAAAATATGCAAATACCAGCTAGAGTCAAATATCTCTTTTTGCAACATTCATCTCTCATCAACTTTTCTATCCTTTGGCCACAGGACTGCTCTGGCTGCACAAACTTTTCGGTCCATGTCTTTCCTCACTGTTACCTGTCAGACTGAATGATTTGAACAGATGACCTTTAGGTTGCGGGTCCATAATGGCCAGTGTCAGCGCTGCCTCTGCAGTGGATTGCTGCATAGAGTGAGTAAAGTTGTTGACATTAATTTAACAGCATGGATCCTGAGGTTATTGTACTATTTAATTGTCATTTTGTTTCCCTGCAGTGTACTTTTGCAGTTGTTGTTTCTGTAAGTTATCAGCTGCATGTCTCCCTGTTTGTGGGGTAAAATTCTGGCCTGTTGCTTGTCATACAGACTCTTCCTTTTTTGCCTATCAAACTGTTTTGTCAGGGGTTTTCTGTGCTATAATTCACTGTAAAGTGCTTTAAGGCAAAATTGACCTGATTATAAGCCAACTCACTGCCAGGAAGGCAAAACTCTCCAATGTGCAATTACAGTTGAAATCTCTATTCTCTAGAATATCCTGTGTGTGGCGGCAGAAGATGTGATGTACAGATCAAGCTGCTTTTCTGTATGAGTTGTATGTCCTATAAAAAACCTGAAACCACCATGCAGAACAAGCACAGTCAACTCGAAACTGCTACTGTGGGCATCAGCATTATTTTCTTTTTTTCCTGGTTCTGTATTTGTGGCAGCAGCAGGAGCATTTATCAGATTTTGCTGGTGAAAGATAACAGAGACTGACAGGACTGAGAAGGCAGCCATTGTTACAGAGAAGGAAGCTGTCATTAAGACGACCTCTTCGATAGACCTCGGGAGAAATGAACTCCATGGTCCGGCTCGTAAGCATTGTGTTGGGGCCGGGAAAAGTGAGGTTGGAGACCAGGCCAGGTCTTACAAGAGGCTGGAGAACGCTTCATTGTTCTGCGGGGAGTTTCAGTTAAGAAAGCACGGCGAATGAATGACCTCCTTATGGGATCCCTGCTCCACTTTCTAGCATTGTGCGTTATTCAAACACTCCTTTACTTTGTAGTGTCAAGGTGATGTGTGGATATACTCATCACAGCAGAAAATCCTGTCAGTCCCCATTGTTTGGTTTGACGTTGTTCTCCCCTCGTGCTCAGCTGTACCTTTTTCCTTGGAAAAGTTTTAATTATTTCTCCTGCATTCTTGCTGCTCTGTCAGTGGAACGCTACATTCCTCTCCTCGAATAAGTGCTGTCTCACTCCAATTGAGCAGAGTAAATGTGAGAGCCAGTGAATGGAGCAGCCTCAATAGGAGAAAATAAACAATTGCATTGGTCCATGGGTGCAGCGGGGGAGAGCGGATGAGAGGAAGGGAGAAAGGCCTCCCTAACGTGCTAAGATTCCCATGGATACTTAGTCCTTTTTCTGTTTAGAGGAGGATCTCGTAAAGTACTTCAACAGTGGATGATTTCTCTTTTCCTTTTACTCTGTTTTTATTTGAGGAGAGAAAGGGTGGTATGCGTCAGGGTGATTGTTAGACATAGGGGGGTCACATGCACACACGTGCGCACTCGTACGCACACGCACACACACACACACACACACACACACACACACACACACACACACACACACACACACACGCACACACGCACACACACACACACACGCACACAAACGTACAATTTGCTCCACACTTGTCGAGTGCTAAGTTTAAGAAAAGGAGTCCATTGTTTGGGAGTGAAAGGTTCTTGTTTTAGCAGTTTAACTGAATCAAAAGTTCCTCTGACACAAAGGATCGCACAGCCTCAGTCCTCCATTATGTGTCATTTTAAGTGATTAGGGGCTTTTAACTGTTCCCTTTTGTCAAAAATGCTTCACCGTTTTAACCCACTCTCCTCATGCCCCATGCTTGATTTCTGCTTCATTTACATACAAACCACATGAAACTAGAGAAACACCATCATGTCAATACCACATGGTAGGAGATGTACAGGGAGGTATAAAGGGAACTGGTCGTAATCACAGTTTTTAAACAGTCTGCTGTAAATAATAATAGATGTCATGAAAATACAACTCCCAGGTGTATTTTCTGAAACAAAAACGTCCGTTGAACAAAACTCAAGGTGCATTATTGATTATATATTTGTAAAATTACATCCAGGTGTTGCTCGATAGTTTTTTTTAGGATAACACTAAGTGATGGTTTCTATGTAGAGGCTGTTAAGTGATTGCTACGGTTTCACTGGGTAGTTACCACTCATTCATTTCTCCATATATAATGACCCATTTAGTTCATCAACAGTGAGCAGCAAACTTAGCTTTAGAACTTATTATCATCACAGTCATTTTGCCCATCTATAAACTGTTAGCAGATATACTGTAGTTTTCATGCTGCCAGTGTTGCCTTGCAGAGTCGGTCAGGTGGTTTTGCAGCTGCATGTAGAGCTTCAGCTCAGTGTGTATGTTATCAAAGTTAGTACAGGCAGCTAAAACCACAGATTAGGTTAGATTTTTGTTCTGAAATTAAACTTTTGGTTCATGTCCAACTCTAATTTATAGTGCAGCTCTGTATAAGCAACAGTAGGAAGATAAATATATTCGGTCTAGTTCACAGGATAACAGATTCAGTGGTGATGGCTGCCAAATGTATTTGGGATTTTTACATTTTGAGAGAAAATATTATTGTGTTTTAAAGGTGATAGTAGCAGGGAGATAGATTTTATCTTTATTTTTTCATTTTTTGCTTGTCTTTTTCTTTTTTCTTTCTGTTGCAGGGTATCCTGATTGAGGTTTAAATGTCGCATCACAACTGAATCTAATTTGTTATGAGAGTGGGTGAGTTTATGTATATTTTTTACTAGGTCAGTCTTTTTGACAGCAGAGTTCACCGGATTGTTTTTTCACTATTTGCTACTTTCAGAACACATTACCACAAGCGGAATTTCCACGTGTAATTATCTGACATGTCTTTAACCTCTCAACATTTTCCTCTGCTCTATAATGGCCTTAACAACTTAAGCATCAACATATTGCTGAGACTTTTGCAGCTGTGCTTGAACCACAGATTTCCTATTAAATGTAGTCACGTGGTAACATTTGACACTGAGCTGCCACTTTTATCGAGATGATTAAAGTCACATTTCCAAGAGAGAGGCTGAGAATCTGTTGTATGGACATGATGGGAAATTATGAGAGAGACACAGAAAAGAAAGTTTGTCATTTCAATTTTTAAAATCATTTAAAATGTATTTTGCCATCATGTCATTGTTTACCTCATATCATGTCAGTTGCGTTTGTGTTTGAATCACTGAGAAAGCTGGAGCCTTGTTTTTGACATATTGAAAAAAATGTGCAGGTTATCTTCCCATCTCAGAGCATTTAGTGAACACTCAGCTTGAACACTCAGAGAGTCATGTTTCATCTGTTGTCGACTCTACAGAAGAACTTAATAAGCAGAGATGACAGAAAAAAGCCCTTTAGCTGGATCAGGCTTGTGCTGGGACTCTACGTGGTCACATGATTAAGATAACCATATTATTATAGTCCCTAATGTGCCCTGATGTGATTTATAGTCTTGCAAACAGATGGCATTTGATATACTGTTGCATAATTTCAAGGCGTACCTCACAGCTCACAAGAGAGAAATAATAAGAAAATTCTATGTTCTCGCAATGAATAGATTTTTTAACCAGTTTTTAACTGTCATTTTTTTGAACAACACAAAACACAGGTCAAATAACTTTCACATAAAAAAATAATGTATTTTCACAAACAGTACTCTATTCTTTTGTAAAATCTGACTAGAAAAATTACATTTTTTATTCAGCAAAAATCTAATTATTTTACATATATTTGCCATTATTTGGAAGAACAAATCATTTATATTAAAGATTGAAAAGTGGTAATTAATTTACATATTTTCCATTTGGTTTAATTAAATTACAAATAATAATAAGGTCTCATTAAATCACAGGAAAAAGTATTAATTTACATGTAGACTGTAAAAATAAAAAAGGCTCAATCTGTACATAATGTCTACATCAAAAATCAATATTTTTACAGTCATTTGTTCTTTTCTATCTATCTATCTATCTATCTATCTATCTATCTATCTATCTATCTATCTATCTATCTATCTATCTATCTATCTATCTATCTATCTATCTATCTATCTATCTATCTATCTATCTATCTATCTATCTATCTATCTATCTATCTCTTCAAACTAGAATCCATTTTTTCTGCGTCACAGTCTAACCTTTCATAACATAAATAAGAATGCAGTTTATTTGTAGATTAACATAACTTCTTGGAGACAGCTCTGACTGTCCGTCAATCCAAGGCCGAGAAACTGGAACTCATTATTTTTGACTGAAATAAAAAGGCGTGTTTTTGCAGCTTTAAGGGGAAACACATCAATCAGCATATGTCAACTTAGAATAAACTTGTATTAACTCTGAAAACCTTTTGTCAGGAAAGTTTGCTTCGTATTAAGAGTTGCTTCTGTAAAGACTAAATAAGCTGCACACTGGCACAGCTGAAACTCTGTTCTACCATTTACTACCTCTTCTCTTCAACATTTAGACTTGAGATTTATTCTGTGTTAAGTCCCGCTGGTGAAATCTCTCCCCAAGCGTGGTGACGATCGCTTTTACTCGGCCCTTTAACTGTCCAGTGGAAGTCACAGCAGACACTTAAATTGGCTTCTCGTAGTCTGAGAGGATCTCTCGTCTGAGAGTTGACTTGATCAGTCTGCTGTTAAAAATGACATTTCCCACCATCCCTGGTTCTTACTCTCTCCCTCCGGTGACAGCAGAGAAGATGGCAATGTGACGTCCTGTCCTGAGCCAGAGCAGAGACTGGCATTCCCAATTAGAAACCCTCTAGTCCTCTTTTCTTCACTTTCTTCCTTCTACCACGTCTTTACATATTCCTCGAGCATTATTTCTTTTGCTTCAGCCTACGTCTCTGTGTTAGACCCCGTCTGTCTCTTTCACCCCCATCGCCACCCCTCTGTCATCTGATCAGTAGAATTAATGGCTTTATTTCCATCAAATCGCCATGGTGATGAATCATGTCGTTAATCATCATATCGCTGGGGTGATGGATCGTGTCATTAATCAGGATTCTTTTTTTTTTCTTTTTTTTTCTGGGCTAAAGCAGCATGTTAAAGAAAGCAAACCCACACGTTGGTGATTAGCAATTAACACAATCACACACACGCACACACACACACACACACACACACACACACCGAGGCACCCTGCAGAGCTGGAGCATAGCCAGGCGGCAGAGTGACTTCATTGCTGTCGGCTTAATCAGACTGTCATTGGTAAGCTCAGACACACGCACAGGAGTCCGTGCAAGACACAAACGCAGCACAGAAAAAGAGCTGAGACTGAGCAATGACTTAGAACGAACAGCAGATATGAAAGGAAATACAGTTTTATTACAATCCCTTACTTTTACAGGGTTTCACTTTGCTGAAATCTGACACTGCTCGTCGCAACAAATTTGGTAAGAATCCCAACATAAGTTCCTAAGAATGAATTAAAGGAGCAACAAGATGATTAATAAAGTGAGAAAAGGTACAAATCTGCAACACAAAACATATGTATTTGTGGACTTTTGCTGTATATGTTTAACTTTTTCAGAAACCAAATCGGACAGTTAGAGGTGGATTTATGTCTCCGAGTTAAAGCTAGAGTAGGCAGGATTGCAGAAACCGGAGGATTTTGAAAGCATTTTTCTGCCTTTGTGTTTTCCAGCCTGTGTGATTGTGTGACCTGTTCCATATTGGATTCACTTGTGTTTTGTCGTCCAGTCAGCCATTCTGTGTGTGTATACATAGTCTTGATCTTCCCTCTTTTAGTTTGCCTGTTTGTCTACCTGCCTGACTTTCCTGATTTTCTTCTGGTTTGTGCATTTGGGATGCAGTCCACTATTCACTCTAGCATACTTTATAGTAAGCCAGAGGAACTTGAATAGTTTATTTCTTGAACTAATGACAAAATAATCGATAAGATTTTTATGATTCCGATTCCATTTTCGATTCTGCTTAACGATTTGGTTCTTTGTCGATTCTTTTATCGATTCTCATTTGGGAAAAAGGACAACAAACAGAGGACGTGGTAACGTTGCTGCTGCTGCTGGGTTGAGATTCACTCCGGAGAGGATCGAAAACGTGACATTCATTCAAAGTTATCGCTGTGTGTGCAAATGTTTCTGCATATTGGTAGTATTTCCTCCCTTTGATGAAATATCCACTTTGCAAGTATAGCAAGTTGCCCTGTTGTCATCCTTTCTTGTGAAATGTAACCAAACTTTTGAGTGTTTGTGCCGCTTGGGCGCCATGTTTCCTGCTGCACTGGTGAATGACGTCGCCATGCACGTTGCATAGCTTGCGTAAGCTATGCAACATGCGTGGTGACGTCATTCGCGCCCACTGGAATCGATAAGGGAATCGTTTGCAAAATTGGCAAATGATTCCAAGGAATCGAAACAGTGAGAACCGATTCTCAACAAGAACCGGTTTTCGATTCCCATCCCTACAGGTACCATACAGACATATAAAACCTTGCAATAAACATAATACAAATATATACCTGACAATTAAAGCCACCAAATGTGATATTAAAGCCTCTGAAAACTATGAAAAAAAAAAATTTAATAATGAAGGAGTAATATGACATCTTTAAAAAGAAATCAAAACAATCCTTCCTGAAAAAAATACAGTTAAAATTTCCTAAAAAGTGGATTTTCAGCTCCGAGGCTAATTTGAGGAAGACCTGTGGAAGTCAGTTTTTGATGTAGCACCAAATGACATTTAGATATGACAGAACTGAGTTGTTTCTACCCACAACAAACATTTGGTTGGAAGTGAGTGAATATTAGTGGAGATATGAATTTTTTGAAAATTAAAGATTTTTTGTTTTGATGATAAATTCTCGATTTTTATTATTTTAATTTCTGTAAAAAAAAAAAATAAAGAAAGAAAATAAAAAATCTGCATAATCTATTGACATGATCACAAGTTCCAACTTATTCTTAAGGTTTCTGGGATATTCAGTAAAAGAATCAGTCAAATCCTGTGAAAAATAAGCAACTGGTGAGGATCACTGAAGTTATCAAATTTAACACCGAGGACCTATTTTCAGAAATTCGTAACTCACAAAGTGTTTGGAGTAGAGCTGTGGGATTTTGCAAGATTCCACAGTTTAGGTAGAAGTTTTTGCATGATTTTTTTCAAGAAAATCCATGACCCCAACTGGGAGGCCGTAGGTGAGTTGTCATGGAGTGACTCTATGTCTCAGTACATAGTATGTCAGCTGCAGTATGTCAAAAATACCAGGATGTCCAACTACATTTGGTCAGATTTTGCAGCATGTAAACCAGCATGTTTTTCTGGCACAATCCTCTGCACTGTTACGTCACCTACTTCGCATGGATAAACAAGCTGGAGTCACCCAGAGTGCACAGACAGGTGACTTATGTTGTGATGCAGGCTGCAACAGCAGCAGATATATGAAGAAGTAGCATGTCCCAATTGTAAGTATACTGCATGAAACAATATGCATGTTTTAAGGGCAGCTGTAGTACATACTTTTAGTAAAGACAAACTATGCAGCCTTAGTGTTTATTCTTAACATTTTGTTTTGAAACCTGCCTTTGTGTCTGCATTTGGGTGCTCTCCTGACACCCCATGTAATGCAAATAGGCTTAAAATCACCATATTCTCAAAACGTCTCATTAAAATCTAGTTTAGACTAATTTGCGATCAACCGTACCATCAAATGATACATGCTCATAACTAGGTGGCGAACATATACACAGATGGAGTATGTGGAGGATAGAGACCACAAAGAGCACTGAAAGATGCACAAACACAGAAATGGCTGAGCTTTTCGGGCATGTTTAGTGGCGTAAGATGTTATCGGTTTAGGTGGAAATGTGTTGTCTCCTGACTTGCTTCAAGAAGACAGATAAGTAGTTAGACAGGCAGGTAGGCCATCCAATCATTATGGACAGACATTTTATATTGCTGTGGCTGCCACAGATTGATTTCTGAATCAATATGACTGATCTGAAGAAACTTTCCACAAATATAACCCCAAAAAAAATCTTCCAGGAAACATTGTATACTCTAGCTTTAAGAGGTGATGTCATATCTGCAAAGCCTAAGATTGATGAAACATGCTATGGTGGTTATATACAAATGATGTGGAAACTCCTAGCAGAGTTTTCTCTTTCACAGTAACACATTTATCAAAGCATATTCGTATGTGTTTTGAGCTCTATTTTAGGTGTAACTCCTGAGGGAAATATTTGGCTCTTTAGTCACTAAATGTTTATCTGTGTTTACCAGCTATTTTCTTTGTCTGACATTCAGAGCTGGGCCGGCAGATCACATTTGTTTCTATCAGAACACTTTCCTCCTGTGGCTGGAAACAAGGCTGATGAGAGTGTTGAGAGAGAACAAAAAGCAGACAAAAAAATGTGAAATAAATAAAGCATTTTGTGCCTTTATTTGCTAGACAACAGCAGGAAGATGACAGGAAATGTGTGGATAAAGAGATGACATGTAACTGAGGTCCCCTGGCAGACACAGTTACATCTGATGGCCCCCTCCGACCTCCAAAATACTAAAGTTGCACACTATAAAACCTCAACAATAAACTGAAAGACAATAAAACGCTCTGTAAAGCTCAGTAAAACCGCACAACGGGGTGATAATTCTCTGTAACTTCATCACTCTGAGTAACCTCTTTAACATACGAGTAGTGATTTGATCAACTCATCTTGTCATTATCTCATTTTAATAAGCAATCAGGTCGTGGAGGCAGAAAGCAAAGTAGCCCAGGTGTCCTAATCCCTAGATGCTTTATTTAGCTCCTCCTCGAGGGATTCCACGGCATTCCCTGACCAGAAGGGAGATACGATCCCTCCAGTGTAGTTTGGGCCTGCCCTGTGGTGTCCTCCCAGTGCATGGAGGACCTCCCAGGGGGAGCATCCAGGTGGCATCCCGGTCAGATGCTCGACCCACCTCAGCTGGCTCCTTTCAACGCAAAGGACTTCAACTCTGAGCTCCTTCATTATGTCTGAGCTCCTCAGCATGCCCCTTCTCTATATATATGTAGTATATATTACATAAAGTATATTATACAGTATTAGATCTGTATTAGTTGTTAGTTAGGTTAAGTATGTAACTTATAATATCATAGATGGACGGACGGACGAACGGACGGACAGACAGACCAAGGTATCCAGTACATACATGAAAGATAAGGAAACCAAGGTGTATGTATGTGGCTATGTCCGCACGATAACTCGAGAACAAACAGAGATAGGATAATCAAACTTGGCATAGATGTTCATCTTGACCTACCCTGGTGACCCATTAATTTTGGGGTCAAAAGGTCAAAGGTCAAGGTAACAAGGCTACTTGCCATGTTTAGGAAGGTGTCCGGCGTGGGTCCGCATCTTGCTTGGTTGCATTCTAGTTGTGATTTTGGTCTCTTGGTTGCAACCTAGAGCTCATGATTATAGGTGAGGATAGAAACATAGATTGATGTAATCTGAGTGCACATTTTCAAATTGTTCATATAAAATACTGATTATAGCCATTTTAAACATGAAAAAATATCTAGAACATATGACAACAAGACTTATGTGACTTACCATAAGTGCCCACTAGATAATGAGGTGGCTTTATTTGGCTGACACAGATGACTTTCTACAAAATCACATGTCAGCAGAGTCATTATGGAGTGTCGTCGGCCTCCTGCTGCGAGCGGGTCAACATGCTCCGGTTAATTGCCCCGGACCTCATCTGGGATGTCCCCGTTGTTATAAGACACGTTTGATATTTTCATCAGTGGCCCTCTAATGCGAGCAGGTGAACAAGCTGAAGTGTCACTTTGACGGATCCCAACAACGAAATTAGGCCGAACAATAAGACGAAATGAGACCTGAGGAGATGCTTTCTGCACAGTCACAGTGATGAAAAGCAAATATATGGCAGCAGGCTGTTTCACACACCTTTAATCTGTCTTTCTCAGCTCTTCTTGCTCTGTCATTGTCTCACTTGCACCAAAACACTCTGATGTTTCTGATGCAATGCATGAGGGAGAGTGCTATCATATCTAAATTGCTGATTAAAATCAAAACAACAATCTGTGTCGCACACATACACAAACATGTTGGACACACACACACACACACACACACACACACACACACACACACAGGCTTTCTTTCCCTCAATGATCTCAGATGAATTTCATCTGAGATCATTGCTTCATTAGTGAAGCTCTAGTTGTTCAGATTGATTTAATTATCAAATCATCTGCAGTGTGTGTGTGTGTGTGTGTGTGTGTGTGGTTGTTTTGTGAGTCTTTGTAGTTGTTTTGTGTCTCTTTGTGGCTATTTTGTGTCTCTTTATAGTTGTTTTGTGTCTCTTTATAGTTGTTTTGTCTCTCTTTGTGGTAGTTTGTGACTCTTTCTAGCTGTTTTGCATCTCTTTGTTGTGGTTTTGTGTCTCTTTGTGGTCATTTTGAGTCTCTTTGTAGTCATTTTGCAACTTTTTGTAGTGGTTTTGTGTCTCTTTATAGTCGTTTTACATCTCTTTGTGGTCATTTTGTGTCTCTTTGTA
>OMNN01098061.1:0-11212 GCA_900302755.1 Chromis chromis
CACCAGGATGTTGGCAGTGGATCCTTTGGGTATTCTGGCTTGTGTAGTGGGGCCTCTGTCAATCAAACTTGTTCCACTGCATCCTGTTGATGCTTGATCAGAATGGGGTCTAGGAAGTCTGGAGGTCAAATCATCTTGGGCCATTGTCATGTTCCTCAATATGTTCCTGATTGTTTGATGTCTTTGCCATAGGGTAGGCCAGTGACATTTGGGATTTCCATTTTCATGAGGGAGTGTGCTTGTTTTGGGACAATGTTTATTTGAGTGTCTAAGTCTCATCAACACAGATGTTAAAATCCAAGGTTTTCCAGCAGAACACCACATAGTACCAATATGATCAAAGTTATTCACTTCACCTGTCAGTGGTCATAATGTTGTGGCTGATCGGTGTACATACGTATATATATCTTTTTTTCCTGTTAGGAGCATACAACACATTTGTGTGGACCCTTTAGATCCAGTTAGGAATAATAATCTTTTTTCAACAAGTACATACAGTATATGCAGACACATGCTTATACAATAGCCGCACTGTAAAAAGGGTGAAATGTAAAACCACACAAAGAGAAGTGTGATAAGCTAGAAAAAAAACATCTGAGAATTGGGTCATTAAATACTTTAAATTATGGAATAAATATGAAGTTTCCAACACAGGTTTTGTATGATATAACTGTAAGCTGCAGAGCGCAACTAAACAGACCTTATGGTGAGATTGTTTCTAAAATGGTGCAGTAACAGACTAAGAGGAGACATATAGGCCAAAAGACAAAAGAATGTTATATATCATTACCATAAGAGACTTCTCATATCGCAAATGTGAAATGAATCCCTTAGTGTAATACACTGTCTTGCATATTGGTATATATTAAAAAATGGGGAGATATTACTCCTTTTAGCTACAGTCCTATATAATTACATCACTGTACTAATTGTTCAACGATGAATATGAACATGATAAAAGCTGCACGCAGTTCATTGATCTTTTTCTGAATAAAAATAAAAGCTTTTGCATATTACACGACAGAAGTGTAAATGTGGTGTGTAGGTTTAAGGTATCAGGTATAAATCACATTAAGTTTGGTTTAATTATTCTGGTAAAGTTAACTACAATTGTGGGAATTACCCTAAAAGACTAGAAACATGTATATTTTTCTGGCTGAATATTCTCAGAAATGTTCATCACGGGCGTCCCGATAGCCTAATGGTTATGTAGCGTGACCCAAGTGCAGAGGCATAGCAGCTGTCCCAAGTTCGAGTCCGACCCCATGCGTTTACTGCATGTCCTTCCCCACTCTCTCCCGTTTCCGACTCTATTCACTGTCCTATCCAATAAAGGCATAAAAGGCCAAAAATAAATCTTTAAAAATAAAAGAAGAAGAAAGAAATGTTCATCATAACCTTCTCTCAGGTTTAAGGTATCAAAATGTTACTTTCCTTTTATCTTCTATCTATTCTATCTGTATGCTTAATGTCTGCATATACACTATATCTGAATATAGAAAAATCCAGCCTTAAAAATACAGACTCCTGCCTAAATACTGACGCAAAATGTTAATGAGCTGCAGCTACAAGATTTAAAGGACGTCACCTAGAAAAGCATCCGCGGCACTGTACCACCAACAGCACAAAAAGGCCCTGAGACATCACATGAATGACGATGCTTACCTGTGAATGGAAGTACGTCTCTATATTCTCCAGTATCTCATTCATCTTGGCGAGACCTCTGGAGGGAAGCTGACAGTAGATGGTCCCATCTGAGCAGACGCTGCTAACAGTCACGTTCATGTAAGCACTGTTCACCTGAGGAGAGCCACAGATACAAGTTTACTGTGCTGCATACTCATCCTCTCACATGTGCACACACTAACTCTCCTGTACCTGTAAAATACTTGCTAGTGTCTTGTCCTGCAGGGCTTTCATGCAGGCAGCATTAATGTTCACGTCATCATCCTGTGACGTGTCGTAAAGGACAACAAGAGGAGTCTGCCTTCTCTCTAGGATCTCGGCCAATAAGATCTTTCCGCTTGCCATCACCTCAAACTTCTTCAGCACGGCAGGCTCCTGACAGAAAGGCTCCAGGCCTGGACACACACCGACACACACACACAAAGTTAAAGCCAAATAATCAGGGTGAAGGGGTCAATATGAGGGTGAGACAGGAGGGGTAATTCCAAATTCCTTGTCTGAATCTGTTTACCCTGATGAGTCAGTTCAGACTCACCTGCCAGTTTACACTTGGTGGCTTGGAAAGGCAGTTTGAAAAACTTCTCATGCAGCTCAAACACTTTGGTTTTGCTGATCACCTCTGAGAAGCCATGGTCTACATAGTATACCTGCAGAGCCAAAAGCAAAGGTTGCAGCAGTAACTAATATATCCTCTCATCATTTGTCTTTAGTTATTTTTTGTTTGTTACCTCTTACCTTGACCTTGTCAGTCATGACCTCGCAGACTTGTGCCCTCAAAATCTCCTCCTCCTCCTCGGCTCTGACTGCAACAAGCTGACCCGAGGCTGGAGACGCTAAAGGAGTTGGGCTGCTTTGGTCCAAGCCATAAAACTCCCGCATTTCATCCTCCATAGACTCCTGGGCCTGGGAATAACCCTCACCAATGTACCTGAGAGAGGAGATGTGGCAGACAGTCAGATATTTATTATCTGTCCCATCTTAAAAGGGCATTCTCACAGTTTGCTCCTACCTGAGTATAACTCCATTGGTGTTGGTGGCCTCTACCACCAGCACAGAGGGGTACTCCTCTTTGGGGATCTGCAGAGAAGGCACTGCCTGGTTACTCAGCCTCCTCCCCAGCTCCTTCCTCATCCTCAGCTCCTCCTCGCTGGTCGAGGAGTTCCTCCTGTTGCAGTTCTCGTCCTCTCCTCCTCCACCTCCAGCACTGCAGCGTCTGTACAGGATGGCCCTCTTGGGGTTGTCAGGCATCGGGTAGTCGATGGTGCAGATGTCAGACAGGAGGTCAAGGTTCTCCAGGACGTGTCCGGGCAGTTTGGTCTTTTAAATAAAATAAAGTAAAATTATCAAGCGCACCTGACATGTATATGATAGTGCATCACAGTGTTACTGACTTTGTAGGTGTCCTGGAATAGCTTGGGCAGTGCATGAGCCCACAGGCCATTGGAGTACTTCACCAGCAGCTCCTCCAGTTTCTGCTTCAGGTCAGGGCTGAGGCTCGCAGGAGACGAGGGAGGGCTGGGAGACGAGGAGGACGAAGGTGGTGACTGAGGAGACCGAGAACCAGAGCCAGTTGCAGGAGTGCTGGGAGGCCTCTGCTGGGCAGGGGACTGAAGTGGTTTGTCTGTGGGGGTGTTTGAAGTGGGGGTAGTGGTGGACTTTGGGTTATGGATGGGTGAAGGGGAGGATGTGGTGCTCTGATCCTTGGCGGGATAAAGAAGCAGCTCTGATGGGTTGCTGCTGCAGGTTTTCTCCACCTCGAAGAAAAAATGGAACACGTTTATCATAAAAGCATTTAGTCGACGATATAGACCACACACGACTAGAAGGTTAATGAACAACTGTGTGCAAAACAGTTTGACAATTTGCATGAATCTGGTGTTGAAGGAATAGTTTCATATTTTGAGAAATGTGCCAACTTGCATAAATATTAATGTTTCACTGAGAGGATTAATACCACTCTCATGTCCTATGAACCTATAGCCAGGAGACGGTTAGCTTAGCTTATCACAAAGACTTGAAGCAGCAGAAAACAGCTGGCCTGTTCTTTTCCTCTTCTCCTACCCACTGTCCGAAAACTCACTATTTAACATGTTATTAACACCTTATGTCTGTGTAACAAGGACTAACACATCTCTTTAGGAGCTCTGCAGGATTCTAAATACAACACAAGACACTAACTAAACACAATATGCAACTGAGGCTGATGGAAATAACTTCAGATTTGCTGGTATCTATTTATAAAGTGTTGGACAAATTGAAGTTATAATCTAATGATGGTGCAAAAGGAAAAGTTCACAAAATCAGTAGTACAACTTCTAGTTTTTATTGATCTATTTTAGTAGATGTTTTGCAGTTACTTGTGTGACTCTGTAGATTCATATTCATGTGTCCTTTCACTGTCTCATCACAGAAATGCTGTCTTAATATTATTACTGAAGCAGAAACCATTTTTCAAAATTAAAGCATGACAAATAAATACAGTATCCTAATGAGTACTTACAGTGCATATGTGTGTCCAGTTCTCCAGGTCTTTGATGGCCTCGGTGGGCAGCTCCTGTTTGTACAGCTCTCTGTAGATCTGAGGAAGCTTCGACACCCAGAATCCATTACTGTACTTCCCCAAGATCTCCCTGATGCGACCCTGGACCTGCTGAGGGTTGTACGGTTTTCCTTTCCCCGAACCAAAGCTCTCATTTAGATTCATGGGTGCTGGAAGATTGGAGAAGAAGAAAGAGATTACATACACATCCTTTTTCTCCTGGAAGTGCTGGATTGCATGGCATGACTTTTCTCAAAAATGAGAGAAACGTAAGAAAGGGATAGAAGAAGAATTATAAAAGCGTTCCTTCCTGATTTCTTCAATTTTCATGTGTATATCAGACTAAACTGTATCAGACTGAAATTCTATTATTTGAGAGGCAGAGTTACTCCTAAGCTTGCAGTTACTTGCATATTTTCCTTGGCTCTATTGTGACTCCTTGGATGAGTCGTCGATGTGCTATTGGAGGACATTTTGAAGGTCTGGTAAGGTTCACTATAGTTCCAAGTCTTCTCCATTTGTATATAATGACTTTCACTGTGGATTGGAAGAGCCCCAGAGCCTAAGAAATAACCTTGTAATTGTAATTGCATTCTGACATAGCGTGGTACTGATGAGAGCTTTTAGCCAAATCTGTGCTTCTAAAAATAGTCTGTTTAAGTGAAAACCAGTTATCAGTGTATTTTGGTAGATTTTTTTGGATTATGTAACTCAGGGGGCTCAGTTGGTATTAGATAACCTTCTTGCAAAACTTGTATTTTGTGTTTATTCAGGTTGCCTTTATTCTATTTTACATCTGGCACAGTTTAGTACTAGATACACACAAAAATAGAAGAAATCAGGAGGTGGTCGAACATTTTTTCACAGCACTGTATACACACAACCAAAGCTATGTTTCCTTTTGCCATTGGATTTGGTGTTTGATGAACCTGACCATGTCTTAAGGTTTAAATGAGCTGAGATGAGAAGATTTTATTTAGCTTAATTGCAAAAAGTGGTCAGAATGTCAAAAATTCCACTAAGGCAACCCCTTGTCTAATTTAATTAAACACAAAAATCTAAACTAAAGCAGGAATCTGGAGAATGAAAATAGTTTGAACCTTGTTATGCCTTGTCCCGAAACACGGGCCTCACATTAATACGATTTCCTCCTTACTCAGGGATGTCTCTTTACATAAGGAAGCTGTTAAACCAGTTAATATGAAAGCTTCACCAGTCTCCTGTCTGTAGGGGCCTGAAATAAACATGACTGAAACGGCTGGAGCCTTCAACATATGTGTGTTATGCAGTTTATTACAGGCCAGTACTTTTCCTGAGGCTATGCGGACCGAAGGCCTTCTTCAAAAACAGGCAGCATGACAACAAACACATTCTTAGTTTATTTTAAGTAAAGGTTTGCAGCACAGCGGTGAAATAGGAAGGAGCTGATACAGACAGCACAGGCAGCTCCAAACTGTTGAAAATACACCTCAGGCCTGCAGACAGAACCAGCTGAGATGAAAGCATGAAGGTCCGTAAGATAGAGAGGGACTGGTTTTGATACTCAGACATAAGTTTCTTAAGAAGGCGGGTTGTTTCGTGCCAGTGTTTCTGCTGGTTTAGAGGACAAACAGCTTCACTAAACGTATTTTTAGCACAATGAAAAGCAGCCTGTCCTACTTACGGCCAGTCTGTTGGGAGTTTCTGGAAAGGTGAGCGTGAACCTCCTTCTGAAACCGTGACGGGAGGGTCATCCTCTTGTCTGGCCTGGACACAAGAGAACAAAAAACGAGGAGGAGAATTACTTTTGCTTTGAAAGCAAAAGAAACTGTGAGACTGGGAACTTAGTTTATCTCGGTTGTGTAAAAACCTCAAACTCCTGGGTCATCCTTACATTCTTGAGTAAAGTATACAAGGTTCTTAATATCATATATGGCAAAGAAGCACGCTGAGATCTTCAAAAAGGACTCCGGAAGCATCTTTTAGTCTTTTGTGGTTTCTCTTCATCATCACAACACATTAATTTTGAGATATAGCACTCTACAATGTTCTGTATGTATCCAAATAGTGATTTACTTACTGTCGAGATATCTACCTTCTGTAAAATATGCATCACTTCCTGTAAACTTTTGCGGAACTGATTTTCCTCATCATGCTTGCTGTTCAGATCAGTCGCCTAAATGATGGAACTGCTTTGCTTAGCCTGTCTATCCCTGCTTCATCTCTCTCATCGCTCACTACTACTGGCTCACTCATGTGCATAGCAATTAATGGAAGCAAATGATCAATAAACACGGGCTATTTACCTAAATGGCTGAGAGGGTGTAATTAACTTTACCATCCATTCACAGATCACAGAACATAATATGAACAATAGAAGCACTCCACTGACCTAAATTAATTCTCTCTGTCGCTAGTGGAGGTGGTAAAAACACACTGCGGCAGGATAACCCTCCACAAGTCAGTGCATTCGGCTTCAGTTTGTGACCAAAGCAGCGTAATGTAAATTTTCATTGTCAAAAACCATGTCTTAATGCAACTGAGAGCACATAAAGTATTACAATGCATATGAGGCACATTCTATAATTTACCTAGGGACAAACAATGCCTCTTAGGTCATTTTTGTGACATTAAATCTAAATATTTTATGTCCTTATGACCACGACAACAAGGACAATTTCCCTTTAGTTTTCAGACAACAAATAGAGAGGAAGAAAAGGTCCTTCTAATAACTTTAACATCTACATTTCCAACTTCACAAACTTGTGTGATAAAACTCCACACAAGAGCTACTGAGTGTTGGGAGGTCAAGTTCAAGCTATTGATTTGAACCTTTTAGATGAAGGGCTGCACTCCACAATTAAACATTTATTGACAAAGAAAGCCCTGACTTCAGTGTGAACAGCTTTGTTGGATTACAGGTTCAAGTCACCCAAAAACCACCCAGCCTCGACACACAACTCCACCATTACACTATAAAGAGAATTCAGGCTTACACCAATCAGCCACAGCATGATGACCACTGGCAGGCGAAGTGAATAACTTTGATCATATTGGTTCTATGTGGTGTTCTGCTGGAAAACCTTGGATTTTAACATCCGTGTTGATGACACACAAATAAACATTGTCCCAGAACAAGCACACTCCCTCATGCAAATGGAAATCCCAAATGTCACTGGCCTACCCCCCGCAGGAAAATGCACCCTACCACATGGCAACAACATCAAACAATCAGGAACATCTTGAGACAATGACAATGACCCAAGATGTTGATTTGACCTCCAAACTTCCTAGACCCCATTCTGATCAAGCATCAACAGGATGCAGTGGAACAAGTTTGATTGACAGAAGCCCCACTGCACAAGCCAGAGTACCCAAAGGATCCACTGCCAACGTCCTGGTGCCAGACCCCATAGGACACCCTGAGAGGTCCTCTTGTCCATGCCCAATGGTTCAGAGTATTTCTGACCACATAAGGGGGACCAACACAATATTAGGCAGGTGGTCATAATGTTATGCCTGATCAGTGCATTTCAACCTGGTGTATTTCCCAGTATTGTGGCTAATGTACTGCTAAATGTCATGCTAACTGGACAGTCTTTTACATACTGTAAAATTGCATTTCACATCATCAAAATAAAAAAGACAAAGGCTGGCAGGACTGAAAGTTTTGTCAGATAATACAGTACAGAAAAAAGGCTGTTCCAGGTGGCTAATTTTTGCATTTGCTTTCAGTCACACTTGAAAACAAATGCTTAAAATGACTCATGTAAAAATCTCATGCTGAAAACCTCCCACTTCCCTGAATCTCTACAACGGAGGCACAATAGCTACATTATTGGGAAATACACCTGGTTGAAATAAACTGGAATTCTTATTGCATTCCTGAAATATAGCTGGCATTTGCTCCTATCAAAGGCACGGGAAAGCCTTCTCTACTCACTTCCTGCGTGTTGTTGTTTTAATAAAACTTAGATTATATCAAACTCTCAAACTCTAACTCAATGCTGGGCTCATTTTGTTTGCTGAATTTACCACTTGAACTGCCATAGTGCACTTGTAGCTATGTGCACACACACACAGACACACACAGACACACACAGACACACACACAAATGATGATGACGCCGGGCTGCCCAGTAGAAGATCTAGAGGGATACAGAGAGATCTGCTGATTCACTCTGTGTCGGTTTAGAAGCGCTAATCTACCAGAGAATAGAAGAGGGATTAAAGAGGGCTCACGTCCCCCCTGCTCTGGGCTCGTGTCCCCGGCCAATACACCGGGCTTCCCACCCTGCTGCCCCATTGTGCTGCAGAAGGGCAGCGGTGCACTGGACACATGCAGTGACACAGACAGAGAACTGATGTCAGTTGTTTTCACAGTGGACGGATGGATGGAAGTGGGAGAATCAGTCAAAGAGCCGAATTAATCTAGATTCATTGTTTAAGCAAAGCAAACAGATGATATCTAGCAATGTCTTTGACAACAACAAATCAGATGTTTACGTCAGGTAGGTTTATAGTAAATGACAGTAGTGCAATGAACACAAATATATGTGCACTAATAACAAGTAAAAAAAAGGTAGAGAGAGAGAGAGAGAATAATGTAGAGAGAACATCATCAACCCAGCGCTGAATAAGCAGCAGCAGGGAGGCAGTTTTGCTCTCAGAAACCAACCAGGCCTCCATTCAAAAGCAGCATATTTTATTTCAGCTCAGACCACACAGGTGGGGGGAGAGGAGGGGAGAAAGATAGATAGATAGATAGATAGATAGATAGATAGATAGATAGATAGATAGATAGATAGATAGATAGATAGATAGATAGATAGATAGATAGAAAGAAAGAAAGAAAGAAAGAAAGAAAGAAAGAAAGAAAGATAGAAAGATAGAAAGAAAGTCACAGTTAATCTACAGGAAATTTTCTGGCATGACATGTGGCTTTTCGGAGCACAGTTGCATTCCTCTACTTGGATTTCCAAAGCAGCATGGAATCCTGGTTGGTGACTTCCACATATAATTGGACTATAAAACCCCACAAATATGTAGAGCTGCAGAGTAAATGGGATGTGAGCTAAAGTAGGTCCAGTATTTGTATTTTTTGCAATCACAATGTTGTTCTCTGTGTCCTAAAAGGAGTAATTTCATGATTTTTGAACACATATTTCCAAAAACAAACACCACAAAATTGATTAACTTATTGTAAATTCATAACCGGATTTTAAAAGATGCATTACTTCTACTGAGCTTTCTCTCTGTATGTATCTACATACTGCCGTCTACTTCCAAACCCTCACTCACTTGTCTGCAGGTGGGTTCCCTTTTCTGTTGGCTGAGTTCTGATTGGACATCTTGTTCGGATGCCCCCCAGTCTTGCCCTCCGACTGGCCATCCCTTATGTCTCTGGCCTGTCTGAAGTCTCCATGTCCAGCCCCGCGGCCTGCTCCTCCTCCTCTACCTCCACCTCGCCCGCGGTGGTTCGGCTGCCTCAGAGAGGTTTGAGGTTTGGCTGTAGAGACAGACAGAAGCAGAGAGAGAAGAAAAATGAAACTATGGACTTGAACTGAACACATACACACAAGCATGAGCACACATATACACACAGCCTGACTCAGCTGAACCTGATGCTGAGACAGGACAGTCTGTCTGGAGGGCACAGTGTCAGTGAGCCATCAGGAAGCAGCAGCAAAACACTGCAAATTAAAAACATCATTTTCAAAAGTTGAAAAACTTGTCCTGCACCTACAGTCTTGGATTTAAAATTCCCAACTGGACTGTGTAATAAATGGGTGGGGAAGGTCTGGGAAATACACCTATTTGCTAAAGACTTAGATGGGAGGACAGATACTACTCACATATGACACATATCAAGCTATAGCCACAAGTTAGTTAGCTTAGCATTAGCATAAAGACTGAAAGCAGGGTAAAGACAGGTAGCCTACGAACAACTCTTTTCCATCCACCCCTCCAACACTTGCTGCAGCTGGAGCACACCAGCTCACCTATGACTCTACTCAAACACTGTAACACTATGCTACGCTGCACAATGACAAGATGTAAGAATTCAGCCATATAAAAAACTATGCAAAAAAATAGAAAAGAACAATGATATTTTGGCAGCTGGGGTGCCCAAAAAAACAACAAAAAAACATCTTAGAAAATAATATTTTTAACATAAGGTCATGTGTACATTTTTTGTCTTTTAAATGTTTATTGAAAAATGTATATATTGTAAAATTATGCTTCATTTGTGAATGTATTTTACAGTATTTTTATGTTACAAAAAAGTTAACTTTCTTAAAAAAAAAAGGAAATTTTTCATGATTTTGATGATCATGATTTTTCATATTTTGGGAATTAGTCAAGTTTTTCATGGTATTTTAAAAAAGACATGTCGAGTCATTCAGAGACAAAAATATAGAAAACATCTATGAAAAAAAGAAAAAATCTGTAAAATCACAAATTGTTTATTTACAATTCTACAATTTCATTTAGCAGATGCTTTTTATCCAAAGCACTAAGGACTTTGCCTAAGGATCCTCACTGGATACCTGCACCCTGACCGGGATTTGAACCACCAATCTCCCATGCCAAGGTCTGGGGTGCTAGTCACTGAGCTATCCAAGCTGCTGTTTATTTATTTATTTAAGTTTTGCAGTCCATTACATTCTCTACCCAGGAGGAACAGAACCCATTCACACCTGGCCACATAAGGCGTTAACGAACCCCACTGTGAGAGGGAAGGACCTAACGACTCGCATAATGAGGCGAGGGGCAACACACACCCAGCAGACAAAAGTTTCAATAGTGTTAATGGATCCTGAAGAGTATAAAATCTGGAACTCCCAACCAGTCAGTTTAGAACTGATGAAGCCTCTTGGATGAGAGGTGGAACGTCTTCGACAAACTGAACCAAATCCAGATGCTACGATTGAAACTACGAGGATAACCATGACCTGGATGACTGAGAACCTTCACAGACAAGGAAGAATAATGGCACAGAATGCC
>OMNN01098064.1:2707-15551 GCA_900302755.1 Chromis chromis
CACATGCTCTGTTCAAATAACTGAAGAAAATACAGTTACACAGCTGCATCACTCAGTTCACATGCGGATAACAAACTGGTTCATAGTTGTCTGTGAAGATTCTCAGTCAGATGCAGCCTTTGTTAACTACGTCCCAATGCTATGGAACGCAATACCTCTAGACATCAGGGAAGCCACCTCACTAGACCTTACCTTAGCCTTTAAACTTACTTAGATGTGCAGACTTAGGGGCAGAAGCTGAGGAGGATAGTGAAGGAAATGTCAGACAAGGCAGTTAAATCTAGTCAGTGGGTTAGGGTGGGTTAGGCCTCCACCTTCAGCACCCCCTATACTTTCTACCCCCTACCCGAACCAGGGTTTGTATCCCATCCCCACTTTTCTTGGTGCAGTTGGTGAGAGGCTGGGGTAGGTGATGGTAGAGCTGTTTGTGTAGGCAAGACATATAAGTACGGTGGCCCAGAAGGGTCACGCAACCGCAAAAGCCACAGCGTAAATGCAAAGGCCACAACGGAAGTTAACCCACAACCGAAGTGCGCAGCAGTCGGAGGAACAGGCTTTGTTTCCGGAGGACAATATTTTCTGACTATTTTGATTACAGGAGAGTTTAATGAGACGTAAGTAAAACGCTGCTGCTCGATGATTGTGATTAATGTCGTTATGTGTTTTCACAAATCAGCAATGTTGGTCACCGTGTTTTACTTACGTCTCATTAAACTCTCCCGTAATCAAAATAGTCCGTCAGAAAATATAATCCCCCGGAAACAAAGCCTGTCCTTCCGACCGCTGCGCACTTCCGTTGTGGGTTAGCTTCTGTTGTGGGTTAACTTCCATTGTGGCCTTTGCATTTGTGTTGTGGCGTTTGCTGTTGCGTTGACCCTTCTGGGCCACCGTATATAAGTCTTTCTTGTTAATGTTTTAAGTGTTACCTTGTAATATTGCGGATGTTTCCTTGTTGTAAAGCGCTTTGAGCTGCAAACCTTGTATGAAAGGTGCTATACAAATAAAGTTATTATCATTATTATTACTTACAATTAAGATGCGACTGGTAGCTATATAGGAAGTAACTATATGAAGTTAAAGATTAAACGTAGACGATTTTTTTTTAAAACAGCATTTTGTAGTAAAAAGTACACAATAAAATGAGAAACGAGGAAAAAATATCTTAAATCTTTTAATAGCGATAATTATAAATACGCACATATCATGTATACACAAAGACGTCTCAGTTAAGTGTATAAAGCTCTCAGATGATCTCAGGCATTTTCATTCCAAACGTTGGCACAACTCCATTAATCAAGTTTTATAGTTACAGCACGACTACTTCTAACTGTTTAAAAATTTGGCAGCGCCCCAGGGTGCTGGGGTGGACACAATCCAAACAAGTTCATGTCAAGAGAGGATACAGTACACAGAAAATTACACCATGTGAAATCACTACATGACATTCAAAGTGAGAAGTCGAAAGCCTGAGAAGTTGGATTTCCACTCAACTAACACACAAACTTTGGTTGTTGACAAAATGCACCAACATGTCAAGTTTTGTTACGCTGCCGACAACAGCATAAAAAGAAACCAGGGCTTAGGGTTTGTATTTTTAAATAACCTGGATACGCGCTTCCAAAGTCCAGTAAAGTACAAATGTAGAAATATATGTACAGACAAAAGATAGAAAGTTGTGTTCGTAAGGCAGAAGTGCTTTTCCGGGGTTGTAAATGTTATTGAGATGAGACACACCTGAGAGTCGAAGCTCAGCAGGGTTGTTCTTTTTTTTTTTTACCATCAAAAAACCTTAAATGTGGTTATTTTTCTGTCAATGTAACACATCTACTGTACATACAGTATACCCTTAAATCATGTTACCAGTTAATCTACAAAAGAGGCTGTAAAAGGTGTAGTTACGAGGGGTGATTGATAAGTTTTGAGCCTGACCAAGAAAACAAGACTTGTTAATCAAAATGTTTAGTGCTCTGAGAGAGCAACATGTCACAATAGTTTGAGTTCAATTTGGACTCATTGTGTCCATTAATGCATGTACAATACCTGAAGAATGAACCGAGTAGGCTGTCCATCGTTTCACTGTGGCATAAGATGGAGCATCATTTCCTAATGTCCATAACCATGTCTTCATGGATTTCCTGGGGAGCCCTTTCGGGACAAGTATTATATCACAGTACGGTCACCAACTTGGTTAATTTTGCTTGAATAACCTACCCTACCCTACTTGACTCAGGTATTGTACATAAACTATTGTGACATGTTGCTCTCTGATTACTAAACATTTTGATTAACAAGTCTTGTTTTCTTGGTCAGGCTCAAAACTTATCAATCACCCCTCATATGTGTAAACTGAGAAAGCACTGTGCGCTTTGAGAAAAATCCTCCAATACATCTACATGTACTTGGACACTTTTTAACAGTAATATAGTTCCTTATCTTTGAATATTACAGAAAGACACCGATACCTTGTCTACACCAGTGTGCCGTGAAAGAAGCAACACAACAGCAGCAGCTTCTGGGATTAAAGTGTACATGTTCCAGACTTGTTTTAGTCGGCAACTGTTGAAGTCAGTTGGTTCACAGCCGTAACTTATTTGATAAAGACAGTATCTTTATATTATTCTTGGGTTTCTTTTTTTCAGTAGTAGATGTTCTTTTACCTTGACATGTTTAAACTGTCATCTGCAGTCTTCCTTGATCGCTGTGACGTGTCCTTTTGCATTGTTGTTCCTAGGCGTGGTCAACCTGACATGCTTGACAGTTCTGTCAGGCCTGTCAGGTTGACCACTGCCGATCAGCTGGTGCTTCTGAGGAAGACTGCAGATGACAGTTTTACATGTGAAGGTAAAAGAACATTTCCTACTACTACTTGTCTGAAAAACAGAAACCCAAGAATACATTTAGAATAAGAAAATGAACTTGCTGGATTTTTTAACGACAGTATCGTTTGCCAAATGACGACCACAGCACGTCCAGTGTAGACAGGGCATCGGTGGACCAGGCAGACAAAGATAGCAGAAATAGATATCCAAAAACAAATCCCCCAAACAGATCCTACATGATACAGATGATTGTGAAAGATTACCTCCCAAGCAGTATCAAAAGACATTTACTTCTTACCTATGATGAGTGATGTGTGTGTGTGTGCATATAGAGATATCACTAATATTCATGCTTCATACCTCACTACTTACACAATCCTACAGGCGAGTCTTTCAGGCAGTGATGGATTTCAGCTAAGAGATGTCCGCTACACACTGTGATTTGTTGTCAGCACTACAGGCAGGCTCCTTACAATTCAGACACAACTGCAGATTTCGAAGTTTATACAGTATTAAAAAAATATTCCATTATTTTTAGGTATGGTTGTCGGTATAGACTGTGCTTTCTTAGTCAAGTATGAAGTCATGTGAAGATGATAACCAGCCTCTCGCCCAAAACTCAGCTGGGATGCGATCCAGCCCCCCATTGATGATTAACCTCCTGCTTCAAGGTATTACAGCTCATGAATAAATTCCCATCCCTGTCAGCAAGTGTTATTTGCACAGGATTGCTGTTACATTACAACGAGTAAACCTAAAACTTGGGGAAGGGGAGTCCTCTTATTCCCAATGTATTTCATTTGTTCTTTAAGAAGGACGTGCTTCACAACTCCATGATGCTGTAACACCAGAAACCATTGCTCAGTGGATGGAAATCTGTTCTGACATCCCTGCTGCTTTTAAATCTTCACCAGCAGGGCAGAAAATGTGAAGTTCTGCCTGAGGATGGTGCGAGAGGCGAGGTCAAGTAAAGGGTTATTCTGTACACAGTGGCTATTTCAGGACCGCTTGACAGCCTTTTATCAGGTCAAGTTCTACTTTATCAGCCTCAGATGCTGTGCTATGAATTGTATGCTAACTGCAACAAATGAACAAGCCTACAGTTAGCATGCTTTTATGTTAATGTAACTTTAAGATATGTAACTTTTAGCCTTCTTACACACTGCTATGTCGAACTCGTTTTTTTTTTTTTTGTATAGAAGTAATGGAAAATTGACTACAGGAACCAGAGACCCACCAGAGAAAATGGAAGCAGCAATCTTTTCCGCTCTACTTGCTCAAGTTGGTCGACATTACAGACATTGCGTACAGACTGCACATCATATCTACATTTCACAGAGCTCCTGCCTGTAGCAGAGTCTTGCGGAGGACATGTGGAAACGGGCCCTGGTCGTCTCAGCACATCTGCTCCAGGTAGGCAGACAGCAGAGGTCGGGGAGGGAGAAACTCTTCTTGTTTGTTGACCACTTCAGTCTGACGTGACCCGTTGCAGTCGGTGCCTGAAGGTCCAACAAACAGACTGTGATCACTGTCATGTGATTGAACCACATTACACTGGCTTTGTAAATGCAACCAGGCTACGCAAACATGATGATGTTAATAGAGATGCTATACATTTTTCAAAATGTATTTAGTACAACTGTTTATGTTCTTTGGTAATGCTAAAAAATTTGCTGCTGGCCCTGTGCCCTGGTGGTTGTTCCTGAGGGTTCTCAGGAACAACCACCTAACCCCAAACCTGCTGGTGTCCTTCTATCGCTGCTCCATAGAGAGCATTTTGACCTTCTGTCTGTGCATGTGGTTCAGCAGCTGTACTGCAGCAGAAAGAAAGAAAAGCACTCCAAAGACTGATCAACACGGCTCAAAAAAGTATCGGTTGTCCTCTCACCTCCCTCGAGGAACTGTTTAAGGCCCGCTGTCAAAGGAGGGCAGAGAACATACTCCGAGACCCCTCCCACCCTGGACACTGCCTGTTCCAGATGCTGCCCTCAGGCAGACATTTCAGGACATTAAAGGCAAGAACTAACAGGCTAGATGAGTGTCTTTCTTTTTATTTATTGTCTTTATTTATTGTCTTATTGTGCTTTTTTATTAATATTGTTGTTGTTTTTTACTCTGGAGCACTTTGAAAGTTTGATCTTTGAATTTTGTTGTACTATGTGTGTAGATAGACAGACAGACAGACAGACAGACAGACAGACAGACATTAAGCATTCTAACAATGTCTGTTTATTTATTATTTCTTATGCTGAAGGTTATTATTATTATTACTTAGTCTATTTTTAATCTTATCGTTTATAAGCTACACCAAGACCTGAGAATCTGCATTTCGTTCATCCTGTAAAGGGTTGAATGACAATAAAGAAGTCTGAATCTGAGATTAAAACATTTATCAAATGATAAATGGAGGTTGCCTGCTGTTTTTTTTTTTTTTGGTCAAATTTTAAAAAATCCATATGTCAAAATTGATTGTTTTTCCTGGTATTTTTTTAAATCATCATTTAGAAGAAGCTGCTCAGAATACCCCACCACACATGTATTTAATGGAAGGGAAACATTACTGCTTTTAAATAGAGAATTAATTCACAACAAATCACATATCAATGAGCATTTTTTCCACAAAATAACTGACTTAAAAACTTTCGATGTTTATAAAGGATTTGTATTTATGGTGAAAAGCTCTGACTAGTCTAGCACATTGGTTCAGCGGATCTGCTATGCATTATTTCTACTCACTTGCAGAGACGAGGTCCATATACTGGCAGATGGCGTGAAGCAGCAGTCTTTCAAAGCTGATTCACAAACACAAACAACAGAAACATGACTTTCCACTCCTCCCCTCCCGTGTGTCCTACCGTCATTTACAATCAGCTTGATTTAAACTGAGTGTGACATCCTGTTTTTGTTTGTGTTGTTGTTTTCCTGCTACTGCAGTGACTCCACTTGTTTGTGTGGATCATTAAGGGTTTCATGTAATCTAATCTAAACTGGTTTTCCAGGTGGGGAGACACAGTAAGGATCCATCAGTCTGGCCTTTCAAACTGCGCATCTGTCAGGGGCTCAGGGCATTAAAGTGTGTTAATGTAATCTAAAGCGCTGCGTTGGTGGGGTTTTGTTATTTCAGGCACGGATGAGACATGGAAGATGATCCAGGAAGTAAGTCTGACTAACACATTTATAGGTTTAAAGGCCTATCAGGTGCCAAAGCACCGCGCAGTGGTTTTACATCTTCATCCATCGACCCTCAGGCCCATTCCACCCTCTCAAACTGTCTTTCTGATATCAGCTTCTGGATGCAAACAAATCCTCTCAAACTTAACTGCACCAAATCCGGCATTCTCATAATAGGTCCCAATTCCCTCACCTCAACAGCCAAAGACTTCCGCCTTTCTTTTGACAACTCCACCCTCTCACCCCACTGCCGGAACCTTGGAGTCATCTTTGACAATAAACTCACCTTCTCCCAACCTATTAAAGTAGTCACAAAAACAGCTTTCCATCACCTCAAGAACATCGCCCGCCTTCGCCCCTCTCTCTCTTTCCCTGCAGCTGAAACCCTCATTCATGCCTTCATCACATCACGCATCAACTACTGCAACAACATCCTGTATGGCACAACCTCCAATCTCCTCAATAAACTTCAGTACATCTAAAACTCTGCTGCCCGCCTCCTCACCCATACCTGTTCCCGTGACCACATCATCCCTGTCCTCCAGAACCTTCCTGTCCCTTACCGTATCAAATTCAAAATCCTCCACCCATAAAGCACTCCATAACCAGGCCCCCTCTTACCTTAAAGACTTGCTCCACCCCTACACCCCTTCCTGTACCCTCTGTTCCTCCGACGCAAACCTCCTGACCGTCCCTAGGACCAGGCACCGAACCTGAGGGGACAGAAGCTTCTCTGTTGCTGCCCCCTCCCTTTGGAATTCACTCCCGTAACATATCCGTGATACCGTTGACCCTTCCACTTTCAAGACCAAATTAAAAACACACATGTTCCGCACTGCTTTCCACTTGTAACCTCTCTAAATCTATATACACTATACACAACACATTACTGTATTTGTTCTGTTTTCTTTTGATTGATTGTATTGTATGTTTTTAACCTGTAAAGCGTCTTTGAGTTTTTGAAAAGGGTTAAAAATCCCACGTACAAAACACTTTTTAAGACTTTGTAATACCTTCTAAGTCTTTAGAAAGAAGATTATTGAATAGTTAAAGAAGGAAAATCTCTACCTGCTGGTGAGGTTGGTTGTGTAAACAGAGTGAGGTTGAGCATTAAAGAAGCTCAGAAGACTTTGCTCGAGAACTTCCAGCGTTCCCTGTGAGGAGGGGGGAAAAACACAGTGGGTGGAAGGAAGAAGGTTTAATCTCTGGGTTTGTGCTTGAAATAAATACTGAAAGTCAGCAGGGGGCCTCCGTGACTAAGCATTCCTTCCTGCTCTTACGTGTTTGTGTATTGTCTTCCATCATTCATAATAATCAGAAGCAGCTGCATTTTCAAATGTTCCTTCCATAAGCCACATTCAGATTATGGGGATTTGGACCATTATTGAACAAAATATGACATTTGAAGACAATCACCTTTACTTGTAGGGAAAAAAACAACTAAAGTAACTAAAAGAAGAAACAAAAGAGGGAGGAGAAATGAATCAAAATGTGAGAGAACTCCTGAGGTTCACATGTCTTCAAGCAGTTTATCATCAGTGACTAAATGTTTACGTTTCAAGCACAGTGAGAGTTTAGAAGAAAAGATGATTCTCACCATGGGGATCTGTTTCCGTTTCAGAGTTGCTCGCAGCCTGCGATCGATTCTCTGGAAGCAGTCCTGAGCAGTGAAGGCAGGATTTACTGTGGAGAGATAAATGACAGTCAGCCAAACAGTCGCACTTAAAACAAACAGCCAGCGAACAAACACAAACTGAGACGCTCACCATTCCTCTGGTCCTTGAGGAGTCGGTTGGCATTTTTCTGTTTGGCCTCCTCCTGCTCCAGCAGAGACAGCAGCCTCTCCTGCTCCTCACCAGAGCAGTTCATGAAGTCATTCCACGGCTGAAACAACAGGATGACGGATAACACAAGTCAGTTTGAAAACTAATGTCTTTGGTACAAAGTTAAAAACACAAAACATTTAACCAAAATGTCATTATGCCTGTACTGTGCTCACACGGAAATGGCTAAAGCCAGTAAAGGACTTAAAAAATAAATAAAATATGTAGGGGTGGGGCTCGATTAAAAAAAAATTCTAATTAATTAGAGACTTTGTAATTAATTAATCGCAATTAATCGCATAACAATATTTGCCACAAAAAGCAAAATTTTTCAATTTAAATGGATTTTGCTATATGACTGAATCAAATGATAGACATCCATACATTTAAACAACAAAACATTGTTTATTTTGCATCAGTCTGACAATGGCACGATAATATAATATATAACATAACACTATAACATAATGTAACTATAATGGTGGCTATATTCAAGCTTTCATAGAACTTTATTTAAACTCAAGCTCTTTTAATGTCTTGAAAATGTTTGTTTTACATTAAAAGTGCAATTTCAAGTACTTGGCATGTTTTTTACGTCGTTTTCAGGTGTATCAAGTGAATTTGTGTGGACGGACACATTTACTGAAACGGCTCCGTCTTTACGAAGAACGTTTTGGAAACTATAAGCGTTTTGGCTTCGTGTGGATGGGGCCTAATTAATCGTAATTAACGCGTTAAAGTCCCACCCCTAAAAATATGATAAACTGCAGGCTGGATCGAACTAAATCTCAGCCAAGCCTGACAACAAATTATCTCCAATTCAGGACTGAAACAACCATCATTTTAATGGTTGACAACCATTAAAATGTATCTTAATAATGCAATCATCAGATACTGTACTTCATGTAGAAGCTCTCAATTAAACCAATACTTACATAGTACATAAAAAATGAAAGGACATTATGAGCCGAAGGATGCGTCTGTCTCTGAACTGTTTCTAGTGCTGCAAAGAAAGATGTCAGATCTGCACCCAGGGTCCCTGATGAGCGAGGCAGATGTGTACCTCTATGTAGTTTCCATTGGTGCAGGCCTCAGTGAAGATTGATGGGCTGGCTGGGTTACTGCAAACCTCCAGATCATCTTTGGAGCACTCGTCCTTCTCAAGTAGATTAGTTAGAAAGCGGGCTGATTTTCAGAGGAGAGCAGAGACAGAATGATGGTGGTTATATAGGCAAAACTTTAGGGACAGGTTTATGTATTTAAAGTACTGGTTGTTGGACATACAACTGTAGTGTCTGCTTTTTTATAGCATATTTTTTAATTGCTGAAGGCACTAGATTTGCAATTTCAACACAAAGTTCATGTGTGCAAGTGACTTTACTGACTCAATTCATCAATCACCCCTGGGAGCCACGAAAAGGCTTTATAAAAGTATTTTTCCACTGATGCAATAAACAGACTTTGATGTGTGCAAATAGCAAGTACCCCTTCTTTAACCCTTTAAGTCCTAGTGCGTCATCGGCGACATGTTTGGGCTAGCGCACTTTGGAATACCGTAAATGTCACCGTTTGTGTTATCAGAAAAAAATCCGACGGTTTCTGAAAGCTGAGGCGTTGCTCTTTACAGCCAATATGTTGTCATTACGTTAATTACATTCGTGCCCCCCCAGGAATCCGCTGGATTAAATTACTGTAAAATTACCGTAATGACACTATATTGGCTGTAAAGCGCAACGACATTGTCATTACGGTCATTACGGTAATTTCATTCGTCCCCCCGTCCCCCAGCAATCCGCTGGATGAAATTACCGTAAAATTACCGTAATGACACTATATTGGCTGTAAAGTGCAACGAAAAAATGGGCACAAGCACTCACAGGACATTTTCTTACCTTTTTGTAATCAAAGTAAGAAAAAAAGACCAGGCGGACATTTTGAGGCTCAGGTCTTAAAGGGTTAACTGCTTTTCCAGCACTGTTCAGGCTGCAGTGGAAACCAGCATCTTATAACCTGATCATATAAAATGAAAGCTTACTGTTCTCCTGTCGGCGGAGGCTCTTCTTGCCTTTGGCCCGAGGAATGAGGTCAGAGTTGCGGATGGCTTGGTTGATATAGAACTGCTTCTTTTTGGCGGGAGACACTCTCTTGGCAGGAGAGCTGGGAAGTGAGGAGCACTTACGCTCCTCTATCAGGCTGGGAAAACACAGGACAGCATATCAAGTTACTTAGTCTCACATGCCCTTAAGGGAAATTACCAGATCCTCATATCTGATCAACGTGAGCTGTTTGAGATGTTGAGGAGGTACGTTAACCCACTTTCTGCAAACTGCTGCACATACTGGTTCTTCTGCCGTTCTGTTATTTCTATTCTTATTTTACAAAGTAGCAAAAATGACAAAATTATCATTCACACTAAAACTGTGACTCATGTTATCTGTCAAAATAATCTGATGTGTCGCATATTGTTTTGGCCTAATGGACAGTAGAGGTGGAAAACATTCCTATGGTTGTCCTCGTAGTTTCAGTCGTAGCATCTGGACTTGGTTGAGTTTGTCAAAGACAAAGACTCTCATCCAAGAGGCTTCATCAGTTCTAACTGACTGGTTGGGAGTTCCAGATTTTATACTCTTCAGGATCCATTAACACTATTGAGGCTTCAGTCTGCTGGGTGAGTGTTGCCCCTCGCCTCATTATGCGAGTCGTTAGGTCCTTCCCTCTCACGATGGGATTCGTTAGGGTCCTTTAGGTGAGAATGGGTTCTGTTCTTTCTGGGTAGAGAATGTAACACTGCATTGTATACTGGTGAGAGGTGATGTCTCAAGCCTCCCCCTCTGTTCAAAGATGGTTTTTCCAGTTTAACATAGATGGCTTCCTTCACCCGTCTTCTCTGGCCAAAATTTTTACATTAATGTCTTTGAACGAGTGGCCCGTGTCCTTCAGATGCAGGTGGACTGCTGAGTCCTGTCCTGAGGAGTTGGCTCTTCTGTGTTGAGCCATGCACCGGTGGAGCGGTTGTTTTGTCTCACCAATGAACAGGTCCGAGCACTCTTCACTGCACTGGACAGCGTACACCACGCTGCTCTGTTTGTGTCTTGGTGTTTTGTCCTTTAAAGGACTTTTTTTTCAGAACCCATTCACACCTGGCCACATAGGCCCCTCACGAATCCCATTGTGAGAGGGAAGGACACAACGACTCGCATAATGAGGGAGGGGCCACACACACCGAGCAGACTGGAGTTTCAATAGTGTTAATGGCTCCTGGAGTGTATAAAACCTGGAACTCCCAACCAGTCAGTTAGAACTGATGAAGACTCTTGGATGAGAGGTGAAACGTCTTCTAGCTAACTCAACCAAGTCCAGATGCTACGATTGAAACTACGAGGATAACCATGACCTGGATGACTGAGGATCTTCACAGATATATTCCTATGTTTACAACTCGTAAATGCCTGACATCAGTAGTATTGCATGTAAGGACATTGTAATACAGAACAATGATCTTGTTGTTTCGTTTTCAGTCATTTTAAGCACCAGATAAGCTATATTGAGGATTCCAGTATTCCTTCCCGCTTGGATTTTGATGGGAATGACATTTACAGTTCAGAAAATCCAGCACATGGTGTCCGGAATAAGAGGTTTTTGTGATCTACTTCTCATTCACTTCAATGAATAAGCCAACTACAGCTTATTTACTGCATGTGTACTGAATGTTGGTCATTACAACAGGATATATAACGGATAGGATGAATGCATGAAGCAGCGATGAAAGCTGATGATCTCCAGCTTGAGTAGGATGGATATTTTTCCCTCCATGCCGGCTGCTGCCTCTGGTTTGTCTCTGCAGTGTTTTAAATGGAGCATCCTGCAGCAGCCTCAGATGTAGGTCAGTGGGTGCCTCTGCTGGGTTTTCTGCCTCTCAGTTGCCAACTTGCCCAGCTGATGCAATTTTTAGCCTGTGCCCTGCAGGTCATCAGCTTCATATCGTGATATAATCTCTGCCTGGGTTAGTTAGGTGTGTCCAAAATGTCACTCTGACGTGTAAACATCAGCAAACTTGACATTAATAAGCAGGCAGGTGGCCAAATACAGGTTTTACTACATGTTTAAGTATCGTGTCCTTTAAACATATGTTGTCCTCTCTGCAACTTGATCTTTGCATTTAACCAAAACACAATGAACTCGGGACTTATTTTGAATACAAGAAGTGCTTTCAGCTAAATATTTCGGTAGTAACACAGTGACATGGTTAAACTGTGGTGATTTAAATCCCCCACAACCAACACGAACAGGTCACAGTTAGCTGCTAAATGCTAATAAGGACAACGTTAAACTGCCTGTTAAAACCTAAATATTTGCGTTACACAAACCATGCAAATGAGAGTTTGCCAACATTTGTCGATAAACAGCAAGCTGACAGGATTTGAGCCAAGCGAAAAGCGACAACTCGTGAAACTAAAGCTAGCTATTTACGTTACACTCAGTTGTAATCCGGGCTAACGCTAACTAGCCTGCTCTCGTAACAGACTCGTATATTTCACTCACATATAATCCTGCTCTTCATTGTTGCTATTTGTCAAAACGACCATCTTATTAAAGCGAAAATAAACTGAAAGGTCCCAGCGACTGTGTGTTCAAGGAAAGTGTAAAAACAAGCGCAGTTGGTGCCGAAAAACAAAAGTTAAAACAGTGAGAGTGTTAGGCAGGCTCTCAGGTTAGCAGCTAGCTGCTAGCTTCACTGTGGGCGGAACCAGCACAACAAAAATAGCCGTTGTCCTCCACAAACAAAGATGGAGGAAAAGCTAGAGCGCTCACTATGTCCCACTTAACGTCGATTATTATTATTATTATTAGTAGTAGTAGTAGTAGTACAGTATTTATTATTAATAAAAATGTGCTATATAAATAACGTTTATTATTATCATTATTGTTATTATCATTATGTATTATTATTAATAAAAAAGTGCTACATAAATAAAGTTTATTATTATTGTTATTATTATTATGTATTATTATTAATAAAAAGGTGCTATA
>OMNN01098065.1:0-27200 GCA_900302755.1 Chromis chromis
GGAGACGCTGCAGCAGCCGCATCAGTCGAGCCTGCGGGCGCAAACGTTGGACATTATCACAGAGAGACACATGCACACGTTGTGCTGTGAACAGATCTGTGATACGGCTCTTTTCCGCAGAAGTTATTACTTTGCTTTGAGAGCCAGCCAGGTCCTGAATGACAGGTTATAAATCAAAGGAGTGGGACAGCAAACAGCTCACAGTGTGTGAATGTGTGTGTGAGTAGAGGAGGAAGAGAGTTACCTGCCAGCGACCGTGATTGGAGGGATGGTAGAAGGAGGCAATGCTGTTGAAGAGGCAGGTCAGTTGTTTCTGTCCAGGGTTTCCTGGTCCACCCTGCAAGGATATGAATCAGTCAAGCAGCTATAATAAATTTTGTGCATTTTAAACTTATTTTAGTGGAAAAAGTTTAAAGAGTGTGCACCAGAAGTGCTGTGATCCACAACACCAAGTGTCCAATGTCATAGGAGTTGGTGAGATACCGCGGTGCCACCATCTGACTGACCCCGACTGGAAGGTTCAGACTGCGCAGAATCCTGGTAAAGATCTACACACAGCAGAGAGTTTCACCTGAGTTCACCCGGCAGCAAAACACATTAACAGACACGCTTGTACATCCACATAGGTCCGCTAATGACTCACAGTGGGAATATAAGGGGTCCAGTCCACGTAGCCGATGTTATCGTTGGCAAGGCGAGCAAACAAGTTCACTAGATGCTGCAAGACAATCATCAGGCAAACAATCACTGTGGGCACAAAGTATGTCATTCCAATAATTGAGTATAGCCACTTTGAAAAAATGAAAAAATGAAGGAGATGTTCAAGAGGAGAGGGAATGTGTGCAGCCAGGCCGCAGCGGGCCAGAAGGCTGGTTAAATGGAGAGCAAATGGAAAATCTTATCTGCACGCTGAGTGGAAACCGACAATATGTTAACAACATTTCAATCATCGCCACAGAAAGTGTGTCATTCCAAACTGTGCTATCCATTTTTTGTAAAAATGGAGAGCTGCATGATTCATCGCTCAGTAATTTTAAGTTATTTTTAAAAATCCCCAACTTCATGTTGCAGATTTATAAGTAAATGTAACTTAGCCAATGAACCGTTTGTTAAACTAGGCGTCACCTTATTTCAAAAGGCTCAGAAAACACCTGAAATACTGCGAGTGTGTTTGTGTGTCTCACCCCTTCCCAGCTGGGCTGATTTTGCACAGACATCCAAAGAGTCATTAATTCATCAAACCACAACCTGTAAAGACACACACAAAAAAGACCATTATATTCACACCCAATGACAAACACATACACCTGAGGGCTAAACTCCCCTAATCTATCACTAATTCCCTAAAATATGAACTCATTCCCTTCCCCCTGTATATTCTGGAGGGGCGAGAGAAAAAGCGAAACGGAAAAATAGAGTATTAAAGATGATGTATTGTGGAAACTGTGTGGAAACCGCTCGCAAAATCCAAGAGTAAATCCAGACAAATCTCTTGCAAAAGAGCGAATATACTCAAGAATGCACCGAGAGCTGTGAAGAGGCTCGATAGCTGGAACGCGACCACGACGAGTGGGCAGAAAAGCAGGGAGAAGATTTTCCAGGAATATTAGCAAAACAAAAAGAGAAAGGGAAGCACTGGTGACGCAAGATGAACATTTTTCACTGAAGCACCCAGGTGCAAAGGTGTAAACACTTGCAGGGCCGGAAAAAGCGGTTATATGTGACTCTTGAGGGAATGCATTTTGAAGTAGCGGCAATAAACCATACTTATTTCATAAAACTATTCAGATTTAAAAGCAAATCAAGGTTGAGTTCGTATTTACAAGACTGTGGCATACCTGTTTTTGGAGGCAGAATGCTTTTTTGAAAACTTTCTGAACCCTGTTTGTGAGCTCTGGCTCTGAAAAAGCTGCACTTGGCGGGTAGAACTGTTCCTAAACAGAGCCACTCAAGTTGGCCCACTTACTGGAAGCCCTGGCAGTGTTCCTCCAGGGGCATGATGGTGGGCAGGAACAGCTCCATGTTGCTGATGGCCTTCTGCATGACCACGTCGAACACACACAGCAGGGGGCGCCACTCATCCAGCATCTCCTTGGTGGACGACACTGGGAAATACCTGAGAAAACCACCGCAGAAAGAAAGAGACAGACATGAGCACAAATAGATGTCGACACGCATAGCTGGCTAAAGATACAAATGCGCGCATTGATCTACAGTACACAGCTCAACCGAAGATCAAAGCAATACATTATCTGCTGCACAAATTACATGATCACAGAGGACGAGACTTACAGTCTGCAGCTTTTGATCAAAGCCTTCAAAATGTGGTCCACTGAGCTGCAAACAAGCAGAGAGAGGAGGTGTGTGAGTGTGTCGAATGTGTCTTAACTATCTTGTGAGATCCACATCTTCTCATCTAGGATAAAAAAAAAAACCTTCTACATTGAAACTGCAACTACAAATAATTTTTATTATCACTTATTCTGTTGCTTACTTTTACCAATTAGTCTTTAAGGCAATTCAGAAAACACATCCTACTTGTTTGTCTGACCAACAGTCCCAGTAAAGAAAAAACCTTATAGCTGAGAAACCTGTTTTTTGTTGTTGCCATCTTTGCTTGGAAACTGACAATTTGAATCCTTATTTATATATTTATACACTAGTATACTCTGATTGCATTCACACCTACAACTTCCCAGAACAACCCATGGATGCATTAAAAGAACTATACTCCAAGATGGGACCCATGTATTCGGATGAAAACTAAATGCCCATCACATAGGGCTGCCTGGTTTTGCTCTCCATCGTCCGGCCCATTGCACATACATATTAGTGTTACCTCACCAGACCCCAGCTGCTCAGCTCCATAGACTTTACATTGGGATGACATTATGCACTTAAAAGTACATTTTCTAGACTCTGGGACAGTTTTGCAAATATTAAACCCACATAGTTTCAAATGCTGTAATACAAAGAGATGTAATTGATCTTGTTTCACACTGACCGACATCTCGTTTAAAATGGCAAAAAAATGGAAAAAGGTATTGTTGTTTTTCCTGTATTGTGGTTGACAACTGGGATAAGTTGGCATGACTAGGTGTGACACCTCAACTATCCTGCGGTTGTACATCCACATACAGAATTCTATTCTATTCTATTCTATTCTATTCTATTCTATTCTATTCTATTCTATTCTATTCTATTCTATTCTATTCTATACATCCACAGTACAAAATGATCTGTTGAAGTTGTGGGTCTTGCTAGAACTGACTAAATCACTACCCAACTTTTGGTTAGAAATAGTTCTGTTATAGGGTTTTACTATTCACACTTACACTGTATGGTATGAAGCAGACAACTGACAGGAAAATAGTAAATCTGGCTAAATCTACCTATGAGCAGCTCTAATGCTCTTGTTTGTTTGCTATCTTGTTTGCATATCTTAGACTATTTCCTGTGTCTGGTTCAAACCATAGACTGCTTGTAAAGATAGATGAACCTTGGTAGTGTCTAACTCCTCCAAAAGGTCCCAGCTAAACCAAAAATGAGCAAAGAGGTGGCGATTAAGTGGCGCTGAGGTGGGTCATACAAACGTCTCTGGACCATTTACTGTCCCATGATGGGACCCACCTGTCACTCAAAGTGGCCACACCTGTAATTATGCATAACTTTAAGCCTTAATACAATTTAAACAGGTGAGCTGTATAAAAATTCACCCCTGTACTGTTATCATGAACTGAGAAATTAGTTATAGAAATCAAAATCTTTTTAGGACCAAGGTGTGAGAATGTTTTTTTCTGTTGTAAAGCTGATCATTTTAACATGGGGGTCAATGGGGATTGACCCACTTTTGGAGTCAGCCTCAAGTGGCCATTTGAGGAACTGCAGTTTCTGGAACTTCCTCATCGGCTTCAATTTTCAGCCCTAGAAGTTTAAGTTTGATTCCAACCAAAAAGTTTCCAGCACAACCCCCTCTAAAAATGATTGTGTGAGAATTGGAGGTGCTAGTTTATTGGTTTTAGTTTAATTTCCCCTTGCAGATTCCATGTTTAGTCTACAGATGTGAAAGTCGATCTCTCGTGTAGCTTTTGGCAAGAAAGAAAATAAGCATATTTCCTAAATTCGACCTATTTCTTTCATGCAGATAGGTATTCCAGATAAGGTTTGGGAAGGCAGTCAAGTTAAAAAAAACTAAAAGAGTTGGACTGAACAACATGTAAGTTGATAGGAAGTAAATATAGGCTGCTACAGTGCTTAATGTCACGAGAGCTGCATGTAAAGGAAAAAAAACGACATACTTGGGAAACCAGATGAGCCCCAGGTGCTCGGTTTTGGAGTAGATGATTCTCTCGTACAGATCATAGAGCGGTCGCCACGGCAACTGCAGGTCATCCCTTGACAGCAGTTCTTTCTTCCTGTTTAAAAAAAAAAGTCACTTATCAGCTGTTCGGCCTATTTATACGGCTCCTGCAGCACTCCAGGCGGGTTCTTTAGATATTCAACCCTTTGAAAACCCCCTGATGGTAATAATGTTATAATGAAGTGAGAGACTACAGGGCATCTGAAAGAGTCTGTAATCACGGGAGAATGAGTCATTACCTCAAAGGCGGCACTCAACGGTGATGACTGCCAACTTATCGACATGTCTACAAACACAGAGCCGTGATTCTTTATTTTCAGTAAAACATAACTGGACTGACAGCTGCAGACAGCAATTTGCAGGTGTAGAGCTGCTATAAAATACTCACAATACAAGCTTCCTATATGGGTCTCCATAGAGGAAACATGTTGAACATCTAAAAGCAGACATAACTGGCTTCCTACAAGCTTACCTTACAGTTTTTCAAACAGCCCTCTTAAGCATTTAGATTGCACAGTAAATAGCGTGTCGCTGATTAGTACTTCATAAGCTTTAAAATTGGAACACTCTTTTTTTTTTTAATCCTCCTGAGGAACTTTCACATTGCTTTCTTTGTACTCCATTACTTAGTTCTTTGTCAAATCTCAATTTTTTTTTTTTTTATGGGATTAAAACCTCACAGAAAGGTTGAGAGTCTCCACGCTGGGGAATACGCACAATTTCCACAACCCTCGGATTCCTGCAGTCTCCTCCTCTCTCATTCATCTAACGGGCTCTGGAACAGACTCATCTCATCGGGGAGATTTTGAAAAATGAAGGAAAAGAAGAGACGAACGGGGGGGAATCGACGGTGAAATGCGAGGAATGAAAAAAAAAAAAAAAACAAGCCTATTGAGACCTGATGCTTGATGTTGAGTATCAAATTCATCTCTCAGCTGTGAGACCTGGCACTTATTATACGGTTAGCCCAGATCTTTCTCTTTTCATCATAATGGAAAACACTCCGACAAATGACATCTACATTAAGATGTTGTTGCATGATGGATGTTGAAGTCGTGGAAACAGCTGGAGACGAATGGGAAGTGACGAATGTGACCGTCTTGGAGAATATCCCACTGTCGCTGGAGAAGTGACAGATCTGATCCGAGAGACAAAAGTGGGGAGTTACAAAATAGGTCAGGGCTTAAGGAGTAATAAATGCAGTGTTAGGCCAGCATACTTCACTGTCTTCCTTTCTACTTACTGTGAGTGCGTCTGATTAAGTGCATGTGTGCATGAGGACGTTTACTCAAGACTTTTTTTTTTTTAGGGAAATGGGGAAAAAAGTAAGTTCCAGAGCACTATCATAAAAATAAAAACGAGATGTTATCCGAATTTAAAGAAGGAAATTATCACCAAGATTGGCTTGTACGTGCAGAAAACAGAATGACAGAGGCTTATCTGCAAGTTTAAAAAATTCTTCCAAACCTAAGCCAAAACCTTATTTACTACATTCACCCTTAAAACCGAGGACATCAAGGACATAATTCTAAAAAACGCTGGAATATTCTTCAAAGTGACCCGCTTGCAAGGAAGCCTTTAAAGATCCACCTGGTGTAACGTTAAAAGAGGAAGAAACTTGTTAGAGCATGCCAGTCCCCAGCAGTGACTAAATCTCTTCAAGGCCTTCTTTTTAATGGTGCAGCCTGCATAAATCACAGAGATACCAAACAATCCTAAGCCTTTTAACCATCCTATGATGAGACCAGTTGCATTATTAGCTATAAAACAACAAATGTCATCTATATAATAGTGTCCATGCAGTAAAATGTGCAGAAAGGTGTCTAATAAAATGGAACATCTGAAGCCTTTAACCATATTTGAGGGGATCTGGTGGATTTGTTATGTCATGGGGGATTTTTTTTTTTTTGGCATATTTTGGATCCACTTCTTCCCTTAAGACATGAGGTGTCACCTAATGGTTTGATGAGTATGAAAATGAAACCGATCAGGCATAACACTATGACCACCTGTCTAATATTGTGTTGGTCCCCCTTATGTCGTAAAAAAATGCTCTGAACCATTGGGCATGGACAAGAGGACCTCTCAGGGTGTCCTATGGGGTCTGGCACCAGGACGTTGGCAGTGGATCTTTTGGGTACTCTGGCTTGTGCAGTGGGGCCTCTGTCAATCAAACTTGTTCCACTGCATCCTGTTGATGCTTGATCAGAATGGGGTCTAGGAAGTTTGGAGGTCAAATCAACATCTTGGGCCATTGTCATGTTCCTCAAGATGTTCCTGATGTTTTTGCCATGTGGTGGGGTGCATTTTCCTGCAGGGGTAGGCCAGTGACATTTGGGATTGCCATTTGCATGAGGGAGTGTGCTTGTTCTGGGACAATGTTTATTTGGGTGGTTTTCCAGCAGAACACCACATAGTACCAATATGATCAATGTTATTCACTTCACCTGTCAGTGATCACAATGTTGTGGCTGATTGGTGTACATCTACCTAGCGTATTCAGATAAATAGCATGTGCCATGTTTTCTATCCCTCTTGCTCTAATTGTCTCCATTCCACCTGTCCTGTGCATGAACACAGACGTGCACAGAAAACACTGGAATAGTGATGTGTGAAGGCCCAAGACACTTTATTTGAGCGCACACACAGAATGTAAAGCTAGCGGACCATGAGCAGATGTGTTTTGGATTAGAATTGCTGACTTCACCTTTAATTATATATGTTTTTAGTTCATTATTTTGGTTTAAAATGGTCAAATTCAAAGATATTTAATCTAGAAAGACGTGCAGCAGCCTTCAAATCCCACCTTGTGGAATCAGAGCAAATAATCTGACACTTCAACTGCTGTCAATGCTCGTGCACCAGCTCAAGCTTCAACTGAAAGCAATGCGTACGTTTCAACAGAGGTTTCGGCTCAATTCATCTAATAATTTGAGTGCTTTTATCTTTTACTCCTTAAGTGACAGTTCGATTGCTTTCAGCACTTAAGGCGCTTTCAGAGAGCAGGCAGCATCTGTGGCTCCCCGCTGCCTAAATGGTAATTGGTAAGTGGCTGCATTTATGTAGCGCTTTTACCGCACAAAGTGCTGGTCTGACCGTCGGGACCAATTTGAGGCTCAGTGTCTTGTCCAACAACACTTTGACATGTGGACAAGAGGAGCTGGGGATTGAACAGCCAACCCTGTGATTAGCTCCAATCTGTTTGCTCCACCACTGTGTGACTTTGGTGTTTTAAAGTCGCTCGGCGGCCGCTGGTTAAACCCCTAAAAACTCAGCTCTGTGCATCAAAGTTACATATTTAGATGTTTTTTTTTCATAGAAATAATCCCTTCCTGCCTTAAAATGGTTCAGATGTAACTCTGCTTGCTTTGATCTATGAGGTCTCTACCTTCATCCACCCCTCTCCACTCACATCAGCTCAAGCACACCAGCTCACTTACAACTCTGCTCAAACACTAAAACTACTCTATGCTACACAATGGCAATTTGTAATACTGGGGTAATTTAACCATATAAATATGAAAAATAACGATACAGGAAACCCCTCCCTATAAGTTGACAGGATTGGTTCCTTAGGTTTGTTACATATGAAACCCTCAAAGTCGAAATCCGTGTTTTTGAAACTGTCATTGATGCACTTCAGTGTCAAGGTGGTCTTTAACATGTTATTTTGGATCTGAAATAACATGTTAAAACAGCGCAGTCACACAACAGCACAAACAAACCAACCGATCGACTCCAGTCAGACTGCTTTTGTCAAGGTGCATTTAAAGGGAGCATAGATGGATACAACAGCTTCAGTCCCTGTTGGAAAGGTCTGTCTGACGCCAAGGTAAAGCAATAAAAATATACTAAATATAGCGTACACTTAGACTGATATTGATTTTTTTAGACAGACCTTTTATAAAATGGCTAAAATACATTTTTGCTGCTGACCGAGTCCAAAGCAGTTCATTGCTTAGCTTTCATGCAGGTACTACTGTCTGCTGCTCCATACTGGGATACTGGGGGCATACCAACAATTATCTACTGCATGTAATATACTTACTACACTGTAGGAAAATAAAGAAAATCTATTTTTTTTAAAGTTCTGGCAGCAAGGGTGCCTGAAACAATCCATTAAAAAACAATGAAATGCTGCAATGTGGAAAATATCTGTCAAATAATGACATTTTTTGGATTAATAGTGTCATTTTATTGTCCAACATTGTAAAAGATGTAAAAGATATTTATTTATTTTTTAATACATATATTGTTTGCAGTTATTGCTTGTTTTTTGTTTGTTTTGTTTTTTCCCTGTGATTTTACTTGTTATTAACTGTGATTTTATTAAACTGACAATTCTGTAAGATAGTAATAAATTGTTCAAAAAAGTACAACTACTGATTTAAAATTTTCTGCAGTGTATTGATCTGTACTGTACCTCCAACAGCATCAGTCCAACAGTCCAAATTATATTTTAACTGCTTTAAACTTTTATGAAATAACCTTACACAAGATTTCACTCTTAAACAAATCATGCAAATACTTCAGCTGACCTTTAAACTGCTGCCATCGCGTATATACCAACTGATGCTTCAACTGTTAACTGTACGGAAACTTTAACTGTCTCTGGAACTTAAAGTTTAACTAAAAATTCAACTCTTTTTTAGTTTCATTTACCTTTCAACATCTCTCACTCTTCAGCTGACATTTAAATTACTTTCACTGTCAAGCTACTGACGGACATTTCATCTCTTTTCGTTTCTTACTTACCAACTGTTCAACACTTGCAGCACTAAAGTACAAACAATTCAAGCTTGAGATTAAAACTTAGATTTTAAATGTCTTCAGCAATCACAGCTAAATAGACTGTCTCCTTTCACAACCTTTCAGTGGAAAGTCCATCTCTCTAAATTACAGTCTTAAATGTATTTCAGAGCCTTTCTCCAGCCAAAACATAACACTATGGTGAAATATAGAATCTGTCATATATATCATAGTTCTGCTGTAAAACATTCATATTTAAAGACACTCAGTCTAAGAAATTACAGAAAGATAAACTCACTCCCAGGTTATCAGAACCCCCAAATTCCCACAAATATTCTGGTCTCATTGAAAGCTGCTGTTTGCAGTTCTGTAATTACCTTACAGGTCTCTCATATTTCAAATCTATTCATGGATAAAACTTTGAGATGTTGCTATGAGACCCACTGCTCTCCATTTATCAGATTTGTCCACCATGCCACATGTTCTGAGGGGCATTTGGTGCTGCAGGATCAATATTAATGAGGTGCTGAACTCCTGAAACTGAAAAAGAACTTTATGTTTCCTGCAGAAAAAGGTCTTGTGATGTATCTTTTTATTTTTTGGTCACCTGGCATTTTCATTCCTAAAGTACCGTGACAGCTGCAGCTGCAGAGAGCTGCATTGTGAACATAACTGGACTGTTGTGGTCAGTGAAAGTCTGTCATGCAGACCATTGGTCTGCACTCATTATTCTCAGCTGTGTGTGCAAATCCTCCACAGACTAAAGCCCTTTGCATTGCTGCTGGGTAACAGTGTATATCCAGTAATCATCTGAAGTCTTTCATTGTGTATCTTCACAGACACATATCCCTTACTGATACTCACATCTCTGTCCCTCAGTCTTTCATCCATCGCTGGCCTTTTACAGAATGTTCCTCTCTGACTCCAGCGGCATGCCTGCCATGATAGTGACACACAAGCACACACAAAAGAAAGGACAGAGGATGAATCATGCTGCCTCCTCTGCTCCCCTCCCCGACTCTGTGCTGCACAGACCCCCTGAATCTGCTGCATTCCTTTCCATGTCATCTGTCTGCCTATAGGGGGAACGAGGAGTAACACACTGGAGTAAAACAGGAAAGCCACCTCATTGTTGCCGGAGTGACGTCAGACACTCTACAGTAGCTTTCATGCACAATCAAACACATGTCAAACACGCTGCAGTCAGTCAGTCCCACAGCAGAGTATGGATGCACAGAGTATTTTTGGATATAACTGAGTGCTTTAAGGATTTGTCATCCCCACTGGCTTGAAAACTAAAATTAAAACAATCATTGGATACAAGCTGAAATTTCCAGAACAGTTGCTGAGTCCAAGGACAAGAATTAGCTGTTAATTTGAGTTTTACTTAAAATTGGTCCTTTAAGTGCTCAAAAGAGTGGAAACTGGAACAATCAACAATTCCATGTGTGGAGGCAGACTGTGGGATACCTTCAACATGTCAGCTACTGACCTTGAGCTGGGGTTGTTTTGTCAAATTTCTAACATTGTAATATCAAGCAGCTTGACTTATCTCTCATATTAAAGGAAGAAATACCAAAATTTACAAGTTGGTTGAACTACAATAAACCAGGTTTTGCTTGATCTTTCCTTCTGTTTGTTCTTTGATATAAGTGATGGGGGACAAAATTATCAGTCTTCATTCTACAGGTGTCAGGTAGGTATCTTACAAAGTTATGACAATAACCTATTCTTGACCTTGGCAGAGAGTCTGTCTGAAGGCTAGTATATAAGGATGTAAAAGATATTTTGTATTCTTTTAAATGTACATTTAAGCGATCAGTGATCAGTAAAGGGGCTGTAAAGGGGCTTTTAAACGGCAATCCTTTGACTCACTTCTAGCACCAGACAGTGGGTGAAATATCCTCTAGTTACTTTAAATCCTTAGTTCAGTTTAGTTTAGTAGCGATGCCGTTTAACATAGATCTAGTACCCACCATGAAACTGACATTTTGCAGAGAGACTTTATAGCTATTGCTAATTTTTAGCTCTTGGCCCTTGTTCAATTCAATTCAGTTCAGTTCAATCTATTTTCCTCACTCATTTTAATTTCTGCCAGGGAATTTAGCATTATTATAATTATTATTGGTGATAGCAATAATTGTAGTATTAGACTCATATTCTTATCAACATTATGTAAGCACTACACTCAAAAATAACTCTTTGAATGAACATAAAACAAATCATGAAAGGTGTTTTGACATGATTTAATAGTTCTCTCTCAGAAATTAGCAATTCTATATAATTTATTTGTGCTGATTCAACGCATTTCCAAGGGTTAGGTCCAACTTAATTTAATCAGGTTGGGCAAACTAATTTACAATATCACAAATGACACTCGTAAATGAAGTTGATGAAGATGGTTCAACAGAACTGCACTAAAAAATGACTGAACCTAATTAGATTATAGAAACTATTTCCACATGTTTAAGGTTATGTCAACTTGAAATTATGTCTAACCAACAAACTAGCCTGACAACCTGAAAGTTATGGTTCTACCAGTTACCCAATGATTGATAGCATTAACACAAGTTTTCAAGTTAATTATTCATTAAAAAAAAAAAGTTGTTCCAAGTATTTCCATGTTATTTAAAAGGAACTTTTAAGTGTTATGTACTACATTACCATAATTATGAAAATGATTATTTTGTTGACACGTTGTTTTTTTAATTAAGTGCTCCAGTGTTAGTAGTAGGGGAGGGGAGGGGACTTGAAATCTGACAGCAAGGTGAGGTATTTTCATTAGGTTATGTCAACTTGAATTTAGTTTTTAAATTGTTTGAAAGTTTAAAATGCACATAATATCGTTAATAATAACAGTAAATCAGAATTTGTATCTTGCATTTATGCATTTAATTGGGGTATAGGTCCCTTGGATTACTTTTTGTAAGTGAGGATTCCTTTTTTATGTACAATCTTAGAATTTTCCAGATATTTTCATGTCTTTCTCTCTGTGATATTTGAGAGTATTTCTAATATAAGTAAGTTTTAAAAAAAAATCTCTCATCTCAAAATACTAGTTTATTGGTGGTCCTAAAAGAATCTCTGATAACAGAGATTCAGCTGAACACGACAATGACATAACTCCAGCACATCGCATCCTCTCAGCAGCAGTACCATCATCATCATCTTCATCCCTGAAGGTGGAAAAAGTGACACTGATTAAATCTAATACCGGAGCGGTGACATCACTCCCCTGATGAGGAGGCTGCGCGCTGATTGGACGGCGGCGGCGGCCAATCAGAGCGCGCACACATGGGAAGAGTTTAAAAAAGATTCAGAAAAGTTGTTGGAAAGTTGTTCCTTTAAACCTCCCGAGAGGCTCCGAGCACCACTGCGACCGACAATACCAGAAGAGAAGACTTCCAGCGGATTAGTCGGGGACATTTCTCTGTGTGTTTGCCCGCCTCGGACACAGAGCTGTAACCTGCTTCTCCATTTTTAAAGCTCTCCACTGTAAATAGACGAAAACAGAAGAATGACAACACACTTCAGGAGCGGCCCTGCCTTCGGACTCTCTGCCGAGGTCAAGAGTAAGGTACGTTTACATCCTTTACAATACTGTATTTTACATTTACAGGATATAGACTCACTGTAGCTGAAGCTGTGGCTCCTCAGGTGGGGTCAGGGGTCCTTCAAGGGTCAGTACCGAGCTCTGTAAACACCCCCTCTGTGGCTTTGGTGGATATTTTTCCCAAACAGTAGCTAGCTCTAAGATGAGAAAACAAGCTAGCTAGCAGTGTTTTCACTGTCTGTAGGCACCAAATGAATAAAAGTAACAGCAAAATAAATGAATAAAACAGCAGCTTCTGATGTGGTAAACTACTTTTTCTTTACTTTTGGTGTAGCTTAGCTTGCTACATCTCTCTTTGGTTAGCTTCAGTGCAGTGAGGCTGGATTTAATGCAGAGTAACTGGGCTAATGTTGTGTATATGATATACTGAAGACATATGGGATATTATCAGGATCTGACCTGTGACCTCACAGCTGAAAAGGAACTCTCAGATCATACATGCATTTTTTAGAAAAAAATAAGGCCTTGTCTGGGATGTGATCTCATTCCAGGTTGTGTGCTTGAGAAACAGTTCCAGTGACACACTCCTGCTTTTTAGTCATACATCACACAGTGAAGGAGGTGATTGTTTTGGAGCTGAAAGTAGGTCTTGGCGAACAAATTATTTGTGCGATTATGAAGGGTCAGGGCATTTAGTCTGTGAGAGAGCAGCGTAATGGCGTGGAAGTTTGACTTGTACTGCGTTAGCTCTGTTATTCTTGTGTTATTGGATCATTTATCATCTCAGCAATAAAAAAAACAAACTTCCTGAAACATGGACAAGTGTGTCATCTTAGTAGGTTTGTAAATATGAGCCTGTAGATACAGCATACGGTGAGAATCAGTGCAGAAGGTGTTTTAAAATTTTATCATGAATCATGAACAGTGAAGTGAAGTTCCTTTACTAAAAGAAAAGTAGTGCCACAAGATTCTTGCATTCTGATATTCCACTACTATTTTAACTTTCACTAACATATAAGCTATATTTCCATGTTGCTGGGGGTCAGGTTTACTTCTGTTAGTTTGCTTAATCTAAAAAATGAATCAGCTTTCATTAACTTATGCATGTAAATAGCTAATAATCTGCAAAGCGCTAACCGTAGCTATCAAAGAAATGTTGTGGAATAGACGTTGCAAGTTGCGCCAAATAGAAAAGGTAAGGTAAGGAACTTTAAATTGGGCTTATGTGCTCATGTAACTGTACTTATTCACATTCCGCCTCTAAATGGGGTTGTACACAGCAAAGCATAAATACATACAATCATATTTCCAAGCAATTAAGCTGTCACCGCTGTGCGGCAGCTGGGTAATGTTCAAACAATGACTGTGAATAGGGTTTTTTTTTCTGTGTTTACTCCTTTTGTCGTGACAGTAGTGAGTCTGTATGTTCGGATGAGTCAGAGCTGCTGACAGTCTGTGTTCAGGATGAGAAAGGTCAGCTTGTGACTGCTCCAACACCCAGATCATCATCATCACTGTTATGGAGGGATGTGGCCTCTTCCCCGAATAGTACCATCTCTCAGCGGTGCTTTAATCTCACACAGAGGTGCTCTGCACTCTGTGAAGCCCGCATTCCTTTCATTACTGCTATTCAGCAGTCAGCAGGCTCTGCAGCACTAGTCTAGCTGTTATTTTTCTGCCATTTCCGTCCCAATCATGTACATAGAGTAAGTGGAAGTTAGAAAGTAGAGCAGAGGGGGGAATAAAGTTGAATCTGAGGGCTTGTGGGTCATGCTGGGATGGTACGTTCCAGCAGCATGACATCAGAGAGGAGCAGGGATGCAGCACAAAGACTGACAGGTACATCAGCATCATGTAATGGCCTTTTATGGAGTGACCGGGCTCTGGCTTGGAACTTGAGAAATTGTCCTTACTCTAAACAGTTTACATCAGAGTCAAGAATGACAAAACAGTGTCTTGACACAACACAGGTGGACAGGAGAAGGATGGCGTGGACAAAGCCATGCCAGCAGCTAACACAGCAAATCATTTTACCCTGCAGGCGGAGACACTGCAGAAAAAAAAAACAAGATCTCAATGGAGATAATTCTCTGTTTGTGTATGTAGATGTTTCCACACATCACCTCCAAACAGCTGGACATATAGACATATTTACGCTCATGGTCTGTTCCCTGATATTGTACCCTTTATGGTCTTTATGGTAATAATATGGGCCTGTGAGATTCTACATATGTTGTTGAACAATTCACGCAAACATTCCTTTGTTCACTCAGGCCTTCTGCTGCTGCACCCTTACTTAGTATTCTACGACCAGTAGCTTAATGTTTGCAATACAAATTGCCATGTAACTGGCATTACATGACATGGTTTAGGTAGTTCACCGACTTTACTTATCCTAATGTTACTTAATGTCTTAGCATTTAATGCTATCCTGTAGATTCTACTTTTGGCTACATTTCAGTAGATTTTCCTCCATTCTTTCAGGCAGGGTATGAGTTTAAATGTTTTAATTATTGCTATTATAATTATCCCTGTTTTCAATACCTCACTGTAATTAATATGGAGATGATTTTAACATTTTTAGCAGCAGAAATCTGAAATGTTGCCTAAACAGAAGCAGTCATACTACAAGTTTACCTAAAGACAATTGGCTGAATTGAAAAGGAAATTATTTAAGATTATTTTGGGGTGTTTTTATGCCTTTATTTCACAGTGGCAATGGAGAGAGACTTTCGAAACCAGGGACGTGCTGCTCAGGGCATTTGTGACCATGTGGTATGCAGCCTAACCACTCAGCTGGGCAGGTCGCCCCAACTAAGTAACATTATGATTTGAATTTTTAAAAATCTGAACAAGATAAAGAAACTTACCAGATATCTTTACATTCAAAACATGATAAGCTTGATGTATGAGTTGTTAGAAATGAAGATTAGGGCACAGTGGTTTGATTTAAGTCAGTCTTTCAGCCAAGGAGGCAAAATTATTAAATAAAACAAATGTAAATATAAAAGAATTGTGTAGCAGCTTATTGTTTTTTCTACATTTGTTAATTATCCCACAATCCCCTCAGACTTATATTTGGACTCTTTAGGAGGAAATTGATCTATGGGTTGGGAACCACTGTACTTTACTACTAATGTGTAGATAAAGTAGGTAACACAAGCTTCAGCTCAGCCAGCTATAATAATTAGCAATCTAATAATGCTATATATTATCAGAGTTCTTTCACTTAAGATACTTTAAGTAAACTTTGCTGATAATCCTCACTCCTTAATACTTTCATTTAAGCAGGGTTTGGGTTTTGTTAAAGAAGAAATAACACAAACTGCCTAAAAACTTCCTTGAAGAAATAAAAACTAAACCATAGGTCAGTTCAGAACACACTGGAGTTTTACCTCTACAGCCTTACTTGGTCTGGTATGACCAGTAGCATACAGTGGCCACTTTGAGTGAATACTGGCAGACTTTAGACAGCTAGTGTAATGTAATATAGTCAGTTTACACATTTTACGACTGTACTCCTTTTGTGTGAAGATGTTTTAACATTTACTACCTTTCTTTAATTGCCACTTGCAGTCTCAGTGACCCTTCTTAAGCAACTCTTACGTAGTCTCACCTTAAGTAAATAATCTTCTTCCACAGCTGGATACATGTCAGTTTTTGATAGTCTGTGCTAATGACAAGTTTTTACAGAGCATCAACAATATGTTCATCAGTCCATTGTTAAAAATGGAAATCACAGATGTTTTTAAAGTCATACTTGGACAATTTTAATATATTACTGCTCCATTCTATTTGACTATTTGTGCTTCAAGTTTAATACATCTTTCATAGCTCAGAGGACAGCCAGTTCTGAATGTGTTCCTGAGTTCTCCAGTGAAAAAAAAAAAGAAAAAAAGAAACAACACAACTGAATCAAACTCTGAGCTAAACTACGTCCACTGGAAGCAGGACCTGTCGATCTTGGCCCGTCTTTATCAGACGTCGGTTGCCTGAATAGTCGGCTCACTGTAAAAGGGCAGATTCTGGAAAACCCAAAGGGAGAGAAGAGAGAGAAAGAGAGTGAGAGAGAGAAATATGAGCCGAGCCAATGGGAGAGGGAGAGTGAGACATTGAGGGGGGAGAGGGGGGGAGTGTTTAGGAAAGCTGTTTCTCCCAAGTTTGGTGTGATGGAGTGGAAGCCACGCTATCCCTGCTGCTTTGAAATGCTTGTTTGTGTTGGCTGCTGATCCCAGACTGTGAAGACTTATCTACAGAACATTCAGGAAAAGGGGGCGAGAGCTTGTGTGGGTGTGCGGAGGGGGGAGGCAGCCTTAAGCCCCATGCCAGAATTCAAAGTATTAGGGCAGCATGCTTGTGCCAATAAGGAAATAGATGGAGAGAGGAGAGGGAGGCCAGTGTGTTTCTGCATGCAGGAATGTCCTTTTCTTCCTGTTCTTTATGTACACCTCATCTCTGAGTATTTCTTTATTCTACAGAAAGACTTTCAGTTATGGTGTGGCATCCTTTATGAGAAAAGAATAGGTGAAACCAGACTTATTATAGTAACTGAAAAGCTGAAATTGTGCATAGAAGAAACTATTGTATTAAAGGGAAGCTGAGATTTGTGTGCGCATACATTTAGATTAAAGTTTAGAGCAGTTTCCTTACATTTTTCCGGCATAATTTTGTTCAAATTATAGAGAAAAAGAAACTGTTTTCAATTTGTACACCTGATTCCTTCATTGATTTAAATTTTCATTCTTGTGTATCCCGGTGAATATTTATGTCGGTGTCCTGCTGCTCACCTGAACAATGAAAAAAATGTGAATTTGTCTAGCTTGGGGCAGTGGTGGCCTAGTGGTTTGTGAAGCAAACTTGTAACTGGTGGGTCGCCGGTTCGAGTCCCCGGACTGGCAATAGGTTGAGGTGGGGAAATTGAGAGCGACCGCTTGTCCCAGTCACCACCACTGTGGGCCTTTGAGCAAGGCCCTTAACCCCTGACTGCTCCCCGGGCGCTGCACCGTGGCAGCCCACTGCTCCTAGTATGTATAGTTAAGGTTAACTTTGAATAGGATGAATGCAGAGATGGAATTTCCCCAAGGGGATCAATAAAGATTAGATTATTATTATTATTAGCTAATTTGCTAGAAACCACCAGAATTCTTCTTTGTAAGTTTTGTTTCTTTAGATGATATTGCAGTTCTAAACAAAGCCACATAGCACAGTCAGCTGCTCCAGAAAACTAATAGGCATGTCACTTTCCTCAGAGACAAGCTGGTTCACAGTTATTTGCCACCTACATGGGAAAAGAAATGGCGAGAGACCTAAGGACACATATGGCTGCAGAAGAAAGAAATTTCAGACTTTTTTTTTTTTACCTTGTTAACATGTTCATATGGTGTTTCTTATGTAATGAAAGACACTTAATGGCTCCAACCTAGAAACTGCAGTGTACCGATGACTGTAGTTTTCAGCTGTGCCTCTGAAATCCTCATGCAGACGTCTTTTGTTTGCTCCAAAGTGCACACCAATGTGCACAGTACTAAGAGGTCAGAGACATAGCTGGGAAAGAAGCTATGATGGGACTTAAAGGTTATCACTTAAATGTTAAAATCTGTCCTAGTGGGAGCTGGTGTAAGAAGGATGAAACAGGAGTGATGTGATTGTGTCTCTTGGTTGTGGTTAAAAGCCTGGCAGCTGAGTTCTGTAGAGTCTGGAGTGGATCAATATATTTTTGGTTCAGGCAGGTAAAAAGGCTGTTGCAGTAATCCAGGCATGATGAGATAAAAGCAATCCATCAAAAGAGATGAGCACCTAAGAAACACTGCTGCACTGGGTAACCTAATGGGTTTTAAAATGTGAGGCCTCGGTATATCTGAGCTTCAATGAGGAAATAGATCCCAAGATATAGGAAGGGGGATGGGACTACATAATTTCTAATAGTATTGCAACGTGCGCATTAGCTAATTTTTGTGTTTTTCTGTATTTTTGTCTATAAAAATACACAAATGGTATAAAGAATACCAGACATAAACAATCTCTGTTTTACACTCTGGTGAAGATGAATCGAGTCTGCATTTTAAATTATATCCGTGTCTCTAAAGGCTTCTAACACTCTACATATTCTCCTTGTTCTACCTAAGAGTCCCTGAAGAACATTATCCTGTTTACAAAAGCAGAGGAAATGACTATTTTTACTATAACTACTACCAAATGTACCAAACATAGTTTTTGCCCTGAGCTTTTGTGAAAGTTTTACCGTCAAATTGAAAATGCTGAATTTGAGCATAACTTTAAAATGGATTTATGTTCCACTGGGTAATATTTGACTGTGCAGTGAGCATATATTAACGCTTTTTGCTCTTCCAAAACCTACAAGCTATAATTTTGAACTGTTTTCTATGTGCCTTACTGTTTTATTGCAAAGAAAGCAGATTAACACTGATTAAGTGTTTGACCGCTGGACTCTGTTCTTCTATCTCCCCAATCAGCTCGCAGGAAAGTACGACCCACATAAGGAAGAGGAGCTGAGGCTGTGGATTCAGGATGTGACAGGCCAAAGGATTGGGGACGGCTTCATGGAGAGTCTGAAGGACGGAGTGCTTTTGTGCGAGTGAGTGGACTCTGGAGGATGCTTGTAGCACAGATACTTACCAGAAATGATCAGTGAACCCCAGGAAAAATCAAAGTTTCTTAAATTGTCTGTCTTTCTCTTTATAGACTCATTAATGTTCTCCAGCCAGGTTCTGTGAAAAAGATCAACCACTCCAGTCAAAACTGGCACCAGGTAATGCACCAGCTCTATGGAAAAAATAAAAAAAGAATCTTATTTGTCCTGCTAGACTCAAAGTCAGGCTCGTTTTCCAGACCATGTGGAACTCAGCTTGTCTGCTGCACTGGCATTGACATCACAGAGTTTTATTTACATTCCATAAAGTAGCTGCCATATCAAATGAAGTCCATCTCAGCATGGCTTTTATTAGCCTTTTACAGGACTGAAAAAGCAAACAGAGCTTTTAAGGGTTGATTAAAGCACTTTCCAAATTTTTTTACTCTGATATTGACACTGCTGCAAATAAATGCATTATAATTAGACCGCCAGACAGAGTCAATAAGGGCAATGAACAGATGGGGCGGGGGGGAGTCCTGAGTGACTGTCAGTATTTAGCAGTTGTCATTTAAAGGTCCAGTGTGTATGACTTGGCGTCCAGTAGTAAGTTGCAGATTGGAACCAACTGAATACTCCTCCCTTTCCAAGCATGTAGGAGAATGTAGGGTGTTATTCAGTGTAAAAATGCAAAAGGTACTTTCTACAGCCAGTGTTTGATTAGTCCCTTCAGAGCTACTGTAGAAAATTGGTGGCACCATGAAGCAGCAACTTCCAAGGCTGAAAAATTAAGCCAACACAGAAGTACCAAAAATAGTTCCTTGAATGTCCACATGAAGCTGGCCCCAAAAGAGTGTAAATCTCCATATCTCCAACTCCCATGTTAAAATGATCAACTTTACAGCAGAAATAAACATGTTTACAGTCTGGTACAAAAAACAGTTTTGGTCCTCATAGCTAATTTTACCATTCATGGTAACTGTACTGGAGGTGAGTCACTCGTTAAAATTTTAGCAAGACTTAAATATGTGAATAATAAAGGCTGTAGCTGCCATCAATGGACAGCATGTGGCCTGCCTCAGCTCCACTCACAGTCCACCTCGTTGCTGATTTTTTGATTAGCCAGGAGTTAAGAGGATGCAGACACAGGCAAGATTGCGATAGCAAGACCCACCACACTAAACTTCAAAACTGCTCTTTAGAAAACCTGTGGGCGGTGTTACAAAAGTGTTCATACAGTCGTCACAGAGAACCTATAGTGACGGTCACTTCAGTGTTAAAACCCAAAAAGCCCTCAAGAGCTAACATTTGGTTTGTCTGTTTTTGGCTACTTTGGAAACATGGCAGCACAACATGGTGGGCTCTGTGAAAGAGGACCCACTCCTCATTCACAGGGCTCATTCTCATATTTAATGAAAATGTACCAATTTTTAATTACATGTGATTATACACAAATATAGACATAATTACGAATACTGTATTCTATTTCTGCTATTAGAGCCCCATAAATCTTACACACTGGTCTTTTAAATTAATTCTTGGTCTAAGTTAACTGCCCACAAGCTGTAGCTTCATATTTACTGTACAGACAGAAGAATACAAGAAGGCAAAACAAACACATTTTCTCAACTGTAGAACTACTTCTTTAAAAGATAGATTTTTTTTGTACTGTGTAAAGCTGAATTCCAGGTGAAAGACAAAGAAATTACTCAGGTTGTATGTACAAATCCTAATAGATGCACTTCTCAGCTAATTCCAGTTCATCTTCTGCCTGCTGTCTCCCTCAGTTGGAAAACATCGGGAATTTTGTCCGTGCGATTACGGAGTACGGCCTGAAGCCGCATGACATCTTTGAGGCCAATGATCTGTTTGAGAACGTCAACCACACTCAGGTCCAGAGCACACTCATCGCTCTGGCTGGAATGGTGAGAACACACACGCACACACACGTACACAGTAACTCAAATGGCATCTTTTACAGGAAAGCTTCATAGTGGTGCTTTGCTCTACTCACCACCAGCTGTACATTAGTACCTGATCTTGATAATAATATTACACATATCCTGTTGCACGGACTACAGTATGGCTACAGCAGGGATATAATAAAAACAATATGGGCATGAAAAATTCACTCTATTACCACCATTTTCCTCTCTGTCTCCACCACTTCTCTTTCTCAGGCCAAGTCCAAAGGTTTCCACTCCAAGTACGATTTAGGAGTGAAGTATGCCGAGAAACAGCAGCGACGCTTCGCTCCTGAGAAACTCAGGGAGGGACGTAACATCATAGGACTGCAGGTAAGAGATGCAGAAATGCTAAACCTGTAATCTACTACTTTATGGTCATACTTTGATATGGTATTGTTGATAGAAAGTGTCCAAGGATGCTCTGCTGGCCAGGATGCATCACAGAGATTTGTCCATGTGCCCCCTGCTGGACTCTTCCTTTCTTTTCTCAACTGCTCTGATTTTCAGTAACATAAGTACAATATGTGATTGATGGATGATAGATGATAACAGATAAATAGGCCATCTGCCACCATACATGTAACGAGTGCACTGTCAGTTATTTTCGTCCCTGCATTTTGCTCCATCTCTAGATGGGCACCAACAAACTCGCCAGTCAAAAGGGCATGACCTCTTATGGGACACGACGCCATCTGTATGATGCTAAGATAGGCATGGACAACCCCATGGACCAGTCTACTATCAGCCTACAGATGGGCACCAACAAAGGAGCCAGCCAGGTGAGAAAAGACTTCTCATTTTACTCTAAAATGATGCTCGTACTCGTCCATTTTAGAGTGTGACGCAGATAAAATATCAGACATAAGATGGACCACAAAGTTTGTGGATTAAAACGGGGATAAATTAATGTACTAGTTATTTTTCTATACTATGTTATTCCCATGAAAAGACCAGGACTAACAACGAATGAATCCTAAGCCGATAGGTTTCTGCTGAGGACGTATTCTTTTCAGATACTGATTTAAACATATGTGATGTTTTCGCAATGATTCCAAATCAGGCATACCATGGAGTCTAACAGGGTACATGGAAAAAATGGGAAGTTGGTCAAATAATATTTTAAAAAAAAACAGAAAAAAGAAGAAGAAATTAAAATTAATCCACATATTAAGTGTAGTATACTTAGCTTATTGTAGTTAATAACCGGCTGAAATGGCAAAAACTGATAGAGAAATGGTCTTATCTTGTCTGCACTTCCTGTATGTGCTGTGTATGACTTTCAATGGTGGGATGTAACAAAGTGCATTTACTGAAGTACTGTACTGACATGATACAAAAGAAGTAAGTGCATCCCATGTACAATCTCACATAAAAGTCAAATCAAAACTATCACGTTACACTAACTGCATTACTTCTGCATTCAACATCAGGGTATTTGTTTTTATGTAAAACCGAAAACTTCATATTTACTATATTTAAAATACAAGCCCCGCAGTAGGAACTCAATTCAACAAAAGTCTTTTTTTTCAGTTGCTCTTTGCTGGAGGGGTTGTATTGCTTCAGCTTTCTTTTTACAACACCCCATAGGTGTTCTATTGAATTCAAGTCAGGCAGCATACCTGGCCAAGTCCTAGTTTTCACTTTTTCCTTCTGTAGACACTCTTGTTTGACTTTGTCTTTGTGCTTTCGGTCATTATCATGCTGGGATATTCCTCTTCTGCCAAGCTTCTGCAGACTGAGAGTCATCTTGTACAGTATTTTTGTAGTCCGCAAACACTCATCTATAAATGTCATCTCCCCAACACCTTTTCACTCAGCAGCTCCATATTATCACACTCCCACCTCTGTGCTTCACTGTCAGGACTATGCATTCACTGTGGTACTCCTGGACAGGTTCACACCAAACATGTTGGACCTCATCTGAACTGAACAAATCAGACCCAAGAATGTGCTCCCAATATCTGTCATGCTTCTTTGCCTGTTCTTTAGCAAAGTTTCTAAATCCCTCCATCTTGCATTCTGTCCACCAGTCTGGCATGACGGCTCCGGGAACTAGGAGGCACATCTTTGACAAAAAGCTGGAGCTGGAGAACTGTGACACCACCACCATCTCTCTGCAGATGGGCACCAACAAAGTGGCATCCCAGCAGGGCATGACCACCTACGGCCTGCCCCGCCAGGTCTTCGACAACAAGTACTGCTCCAACCCCACCGAGGCCTACTGCAACAACGGGAGCGAGGTGGAGTTTGACGGCTACAACCAATACTCTGACTAAGAAAACCACGGACAGCCTCACCTCCCCTCTTACCTCCTCTTTAACTTCAGACAACCGACCACAGCTGTCTTTGTGATGAGCAAACCTTCCAGACTGTTATTTAACACTGATTGCTGTCTTCATTCCCCATCTTTTTCTAAAGATGTTTCCATTTTTAGGAACCCTTCCATGAGTGAAACAAAAAAATAGTGTTTACACTGACCTTACGTCAAAACGTTTAATGCAGTGGCCAACTTCTGTCCCTCTGCTTACTGCTATTACTGCTAAAAATATCCACACACTCAGAAGTTGAGATTTAATGACCTTTGCTATTTATAGATTTTTTTTTTTTACAGCTTTTTATACTTGCACTGTAATTAGAGGTTTTTAACTGTTCCTACCCCTCCAATCACCTCACTTCACTTCACCTCGGTACCCTTCTAATCCAGTTTGATCACTGATAACGCCTTTGAAAGTCCTTCAAGAGGAGACAAGTGAAGATGATGGTGCTATTGAACCTTGGCCCAGTTGGAACAAAGTCCACTTCCAGATTGGAGCTCTGCCCGGTCCAGGATTCCACTCCTCGGTATGACTCACGTCCAGAAACTGATCGTGGTGCACGACGCTGGAAGACTTGTAGCTTTGTGCGGACATTGCTTTATTTTGTGAGCACCTGCGCTGAGAAATAGTCATGTTAACACGCCTGCCAAGTTACCCATTGTGCCATTTCACAGGGCTAATTTACGTGGCTTGTGTGCAGCATTTCTGAGTCTTTGATTTTTGAGAAAGTATTTTGAAAAGGGTTCTGTGACACTTGGTACACTTTTTTGATAAAGGAGGACATGTAGGTGTGGTGGTATCCAATTTGAAGTTTGTTAAATTTAGTTTCTGTATTGCATTTTTAGTCGTTTTCTTGACTTTCGTGCTTTTGGAAACACTTTCTTCTTGCCTGGTGCCTTAGTGAACTTTGGTTTTAGTGTTGTTGCTCCATTTGCACTTTACCTGCGCTTACCTTGTGTGCAGAAAACAGTGGTGGAATGTTGCAAAGTACATTGGAGGCACTTATACTTGAGTATTTTCATTTGATGCCACTTTATACGTCTACTGTGCAACAGATTAGATGGTAATATTTTCTCAGTTATAGTTCCACAAAATAAATATGAATAAGATTTTAGTCACACCTACAGGGGCCAATTTATAATGAGGACATAGTGGTACTTGTACTTAAGTAAAGTGTCTGAATGCTTTGTCCACTACTTAACGGCAGTATCAAAGCAGACCCAGTTGCTTGCAGATAATTGCTAATGTGAATCATGCCAAATATGCAGATGAGAATTAAAAATTTCTGTATCATACTGTTAAACCCACCGAATGTCTTGAATGTAATGTTAATGCAAGGTTAGAGGAGCAGCGCATAATCATAGGATTCATTTCACACGCAGTCAGAAACGGAGGAGGCTCAGGCACCAGTCTTTTTACTCTTTCAGACTGGCTTTGAATTATGCAATGTGGTTCATGCTATCGCTCTCCACTGTTCATTCAAAAGCAGCCATGATTTAAAACCTGTAGTAGTGTGCCATCTAGTGTTGTAAGACCTTTATAGTGGGTGTTCATTTACTGTATTTTCAATCCCCCAAATGTCTAAACCTTCCTTTTATTCAATCAAATATAGGAATGTAGATTTTTTTTAACAGTGCGTTAATTTATCATCATTAATACCCTCTGATATCCAGAATGGCACTGATATTGAATAAATGTATAGTAGCTTTTTACCCTGAAGTGTTGGCTTTGTTTCAACATTGTTAAAATAATGCATCTTTGCTAACCTCTTAATTTGTTTTCTATATGCCTTTCACTAAACATGACATTTGTGCAATAAAAACACTTCAAAAATATGGTTTTGACTTCATTTTTTCATTGCTGTCAGCACCTCAGAGTACACATGTGAAAAACACTCAAGTAGTGTAATAAAAATTACATGATTGTAATTTTTTGAAAAGGAAAGTCAAGCAGTACAAATATATACTGGTCCAAATAAAGCAAGAGATTTGGAAAGAAAAAGGTTGTCAGTGCATTAGTGACAGGGTTGAAAATAAACAAAAAACTACCTGTCATATAAGAGCATTGTGTCGTTACAATCAGCTAAATACAAAAATCTAAAGGAAAGATAATTATCATATTTTCTTCATCCAGAAATCACAAAGAATGTCCGACATGGAATGTTTAACACTTACAAATATCTGTCAGGTTACATTTTAAACTTCATAACTGAGTTTGGTCCAAAAATGGGGGGAAAGAAACCATCATGATCTAATCCAACATTAACACTGAGAACTGTGACAGAGACATGGCAACACTCTGGCCCAGCCGGAGGGAATGTGTCATAGTCCGAAAACCACACTGTAACAAAGTGAAACTAACAATGTCACACACTTGAAGAGGGAAAAAAAAGGTTTGGCTACATTGTGCTATCTCAATAGGAACTAATTCACCAAGTGGAGAGTGAGGTTAGAGTGGAGGAAAACGTGATTACTGGTTGGCTGCTTCACAGGCATCGATCCAGTCACTGTAAACGTCCACGGGCTCGGACAGATCTGTTGGGAAAAGGTCAAGGGCATTTTGGATAAGAAATGAACACTGTCTCTACCACCAAGTTTTGAATTTCTTGTTTTAATAATAGAAAGAGTGTCGTATGTATGTGCAAGCAGAACTGTGTTAAGGTGTAACTTTGCTCCCAAGTCTGAGCTGATAACTTTGAAAAATGCTAAAAAGCAGTCGAGGTGCTGAGAGTGGGGACGGATGTGTGAGGCAGGAGCTCCTCAGTGACATCCCCAGGCCACAGAAAAATGGAGAGTGACACAGAATCTGCCATGCCGGTGCCACAAAGGGCTCTTTTGAATTTTCCCCTCCAAAATCCCCTATAGTGGACATTAGCGTGGTGGAGGAACATGGTGGTCCCAAGCCATATTAATCTGAGACTTTGGCTCCAGTCTGAATCCTGAGTAGGATCAAATGAGAGTCTGAAGAGAAGGAATGCAGTCTGGAGGTGCTTCTACAGCTGTCAAAAGCACAAACCATTATGCCAAAACTGACAAATAGTAAGTAGAGGGTTAGCAAAATGTAGCATAAACTCCTGTGAAAGATGAGCCTTGAGCAGCATATGTTTGACTTTCACAGACTCCCACTCAAGAGCAGGGGCTGAGGGACGTGTGCTGCCCACCTCTGATAAAAGGGCATTAACATTATTTTTTTTAAATACAAATTTCATGACGGTAATAAGTCCCAAACGCATGACTCTGTCAGTATTGGCAAAGTTCAGGAAGATTTAAAAGAGTAAGTGGTGCTTTTGGGAATTTTGATCCCATGAACTGCAGATTTTTATACATTTGGTAGAAATGTGAATATCAACCCCAGCAACGATGTGTTTCAGCACAGTAGAGTCATATTATTTAGTTTTCAGCTCAAAAAAGTATGTTTATGTGTGCAGTACCTCTTTAAAGTACAGAGTAATAGAAAGTCTTGGCATGCAGGATATTTTTTTAAAGGAAATAAGCACAAAATAACTCATCTCACAACATGAAGACATCCATTCTAACACTGTATTCATATTGCAAGACTCTGAGACATTGTTCTTCCTGTCTGCAGTTGTAGCATGTTTTGTTAGTTAAAAGGATACATGTTATAGGAGTCTGGAACTCCTCCAAGCAAACGCTGCAGGATATGATTC
>OMNN01098066.1:0-14110 GCA_900302755.1 Chromis chromis
GTCCTCTCCTTCCCACTCCTCTTCCTCCTCTCCGTCAGAGCATGTGGTCGCTTTGCTCTGACAGTTAAATGTCACCGTGGGTTTGCTCTGCTGTCCTCACCTCAGCCACTGACCCAGAAACGTGGCCTTCCCTCAATCCCCCTCCTGCTGCCCTACAAAGCCCATCCCTCCTCTTTCTCCTTTGATCCCTCAGTCCTTTCTCTTTTATCCTTCTGTGTCTACCAGTATTTTTTATTTTGTGTGCTTCCTATAATCCCTCACACAACTTCTCATTAATCAGTTTCTGTGTCAGGACACTTTCATGGGACATGGGTCATTTCTTTCTCCCCCTTTCCTCATTCATTCTCTTCAACATTATTTGATTCTCCTTTTCTTTTTCTTTTTGATCCTATTTCTAATTTCTATCACCCATTTTATCCTTGTCTCCACTTTTTCATTAGATCCTGTCCTCCTCTATTTTCTCTTTGCCACCTTCCTCCTTCCCTTTGTCTTGCTTTCCAACTCCTTTTCCCATCCTCCTGTTTGTTCTAACTTCTTTCTGTCTCCTCCTTCATTTTCCATTTACTTCTCAATCTGCTTTTTCCTTGCTATTCCTCCCCCCTTCTCACCATCCATCCTTCCTTCCTTCCTTCCTTCCCTTTTTCCATCCCTCCTTCCTCCCCTCATCATCCCATTTCTCTGACAGGAGCGGCAGCATTGACCGGGGCCGTGACTCACACCGTGTCCACAGCGGTTATCTGCTTCGAGCTGACAGGCCAGATCTCCCACATCCTGCCCATGATGGTGGCAGTAATCCTGGCCAACATGGTGGCCCAGGGCCTGCAACCCTCCCTGTACGACTCCATCATCCAGGTCAAGAAGCTCCCGTACCTGCCGGAGCTCGGCTTCGGACACATTAGGTTTGTGTTAAATGCAAACACCAGATGTGGGATCGAGGTCCTTCTCTGCTGGTTAGCTATGGTTGAATTTGAGATTTTTTGTATTGCTTTGGCATTTCCACAACAAGGGATGTTAATTGATTAATTGCCATTAATAAGATAAAATGAGATAAGATAATCCTTTATTCGTCCCACAACGGGAAAATTTACATTGTTACAGTAGCAAAGTGGATAGTGCAAGCAAAGAGCATATGAAATACTAAGTAAGTAAAATAAGTGTCATAAGAAAAATATGTACATCCCTTTCAAACCTGCTAAGAAATCTGAAATGTATCAAATTATTTCTCTTATTGAAATAATATAAGAATAAGGAGAATAAAAAAAAATCAAAAGCAAGTGAGAGGATTTCTGTGTTACAATTTCAGACCTTCCAGTTATAAATTACCTTCAATATGCAGAGGTGCAGGAGGTGCACTGCAGCTGAAACGTGTGCGTGCAGTTAATGATGGAATTTAATTCAAAAAACCAAGTGTTTACAAGCAGTTTCAGTCTGTTGCCATGTCTCTGTATCCTCTTCACAGCCAGTACAACATCTTTGTGGAAGACATCATGGTGACGAAGGTGAAATTTATATCCTCCCAGTCCACATATCGAGAAGTCAAACTCCTGCTGGACTCCTCCTCACTTAAATCAATCCCCCTGGTCGACTCAAAAGGTAAAAGTCATGAATTTGATTTGAATAGCTGCCATCAAACTGAATGGAATGAAAAAAACAACAAAGAAGAACCGACACAGAACCAAATATGAGAGGATTTGACTTATTATATTTGATATTTCTGTCAAAATACTGTAAAGATCATAAATGTGTCACATTGAAGTCTGTGTGGTCGTCTCAGAAACTTTGCCTCCTGCTTCCAGATTCCATGATCCTATTGGGCAGCGTTGACAGGTTGGAGCTTCTGGCACTCTGTGATTGGTGGTTGTCGCCAGAGAGAAGGCTGCTGATGCAGGTGAGGACAGTCACAGAGCACACTCAGGCACAATCCCAATCTCTACCCTAAGACCAGACTCTCACGAACCATGTCTCCAGACTAACTTTTCCACAAGTAGCTCAACACAGACCCCCATTATTGTTATTTTATAGTATTAATGCTGATAGTTGACTTTTCCATAAACACATTGATGTAAAGATTGACTGTGACTCGAGATTTGATATTTGCAAAATATTAAAATCAGAATATATCTTAATTCTGTCACCAGGATTTTTTCCAAGGTTGTGTCATATCATTGCCATAAACTATGCACAGGCTAAACTCCGCACTTGCTGAACATGTGCTTATCAATATACACTCCAATTTACATATGTTCCCTAAATGCCCCATATGCAGCCTATGTTAGGTGGCTGTGCACAAAGAAACCTCTCGTCTTACTACTGCTTAATACTCCAGCGCAGCTACTCAGACATGTGTGACCTAGAATTTACTGAAATAAAGCTTTCTAATGTCACACTTACCTGGAATCAGGTAAATTTGTCTACACGGGCTGTTTTCTATGAGCAGCGTCAGCCATTGTGACTAAATGTAGCACTTTACCTTCTTTGCTGGTTCAGTATCTCTCATCCTGCACCTGCACTCTCATCATCAGGTGTATCTGAGTTCAGACCTCTTCCTCTCCACCAGCCTCTTCTTCTTTCTCTCATTTTGTTTTTTAAAATAATCAGCTATAGACTGCTTCATCTTATGAACATGGTAACAGCTAAATGGATTTTACACGTGAGGCGTGTTCACACATGATGGAGAGACTTACTGTAGAAGACACAAGTACTACTTTCAGCCACAATGGCCGGTGGTGCTTCAGTTCATGAGGACTGGATATAGTATAAAGATATGACTATCACTAAGTGACACACTGATGTGATGGCACACGTTGCTTGGAAACATCACCATTAAAAAAGGTGAATTTGGACTCATGTTTCATTCACAATTTGCTCAGCTGCTCAGTGGATCACTCCCTGTTTGTGACATTACAGTGTTTTTACATCTTAGCAAACCAAAGTCATGAATATCTGTAAATCCTACTTTTGACTGAAAATACACAAAGCACAAACCACAACAGTGAGAAGCCAAACGTTGTCACTGACGGATAAACCTTCTTCCCTGCACCACCCACGCTTAGTTTGTGTTCCTTTTGTGGGGGGCCTGACAACAACATTTATGTGTCACAGATTTTGCTGCTAACTCTGGCCAAGTCTCTCAGGAAAGTGTCGAAAAGTCCCCATCAGAGTCCTTATGTGTTTGACGATTTGACAGCGGGACACCTCTGAGGTGTCACACTGTTGGCGTGAAGGCACGACAAAGTCTGACAGTGTGGAGATTGGGATTGGAACAGTATTTTCAGTTGGTGTTTAGTATATGGCTTCACAAAGTCAAGATTTTTGACCTCTTGATCTGTGCTTAATGTTCAACAGAAAGGCAAAAGCTGAATTACAATGATTTTGACCTTTTTGTTATCTTGTGTTTATTATAATAAACATAGTAATAGTCTTATAATTCATAATTCTGGCATCGTGGTCTGCTCTGCATAGCATTATACATACTGTTGTGTTGATTTCTGTCTGCAAATGTTCTTGCAGTATAAGCAATATTTCTAATGTACAACTGATTATAGTCTATATACAGTATTTTGAAATGTTCACCAGTACCCAGCAGAGTACATCCTGTGTTTCTTTTGTTTAGATTTCTGGAGCACTTTGTTTCATAAAATAGACAAGTGGAAGACAAGTGTGCAAACGTAATTTTTAATGCAATAAGTGGCTTAATATTTGACCTAAATTACAAAACAGGTTATGTTTAATTTAGACCATGATTGTGCCAGTAAATTAGGCTGCTTGAGTAGCTCTTAGCTGCAGCTGTATTTGCCTTTGTAACCATGGAGAGACAGACCGTGACGCCAGATAGAAAGATGCAGGCAAAATGTTCCTACATTCCACTCAGTTCAGTTTTATTGTATCATTTTACAGCATAAGTGATCTCAGGGCACATAGTACACCCTCACATAGTAAGGTGAAAACCTCACATTATTATATTACACAGGAAAGCCCAAACAAATCCAGTGGTTCAGGTGAGGCTAAAAGGAAGGGAGAAAAGCATTACAGTGTAAAAAAACATTGCATTAGGTTATGTTGATCTTTTGTTTTTTAATGATAATAAAAACAATGAAATCACTTGTAATGCATTATAATAAATGATGACAGTTTATAACAGTTTATATTTCATATTGTGATAAATGGAGGATAGATGGATGGATGGATCGACCATGGCTAGAAGTAGAGAGAACTAAAAAATGTCCTCTGTGCAGTATGACAGTAATGGCATAAATCATAAAATAGAAAAACAACTATGAGGCCGGAGTCAGCTTGGATAGACTCCAGCCCCCCCATTGACCCTACAGAGGATTAAGCGGTGTATGGATAATGATACCAAAAGTACAGGAGCATCAACAGTAAAGTAAAGGAAGGTGTTGTACAGAAAAAATGGCCCTTGATAGACCTGTTAGTGATTTTGATATTTGTAGGTTGTTACACATGCAGCAGTGTGGAAAACGCATTTTAATGTTGTAGTTGGTTAAAGTAAGTCTGAGGGACACTGGGATGATTAATGGGAATCTTCAGCTTTCTGTTCACTCAAATTGGCTTGTCAGGATGACTTGCTATTTGTCAAAAGCACAAATTCAAAGGTCAAAGTTCATCACAACTCAACAGACCTTAAAGCTGGAGACTTCAAATACTTGAGTGAAGTCCTGTGGTATAAACTGAGGCCAGGGAATTTTGAAGAGGAGGGTTTATTTGGCAGGGAAGGTCAAATGAAAGATGAACCAAATTACATAATTTGAAGGTTAAAAATGAGTTTGTGTGGAGGAAGAGCTTTTCTGTCTCAGATCATTGACTTAAGTAAAAGTACAAATCTTTACATTTTTAGTGAAGGATTGCCGTGTGTGTCAAAGTTTAATTTAGAGATGAAAAAGAATCTCTGAAGCTCCTTTCCTTAGCATTTCATAAAGTATTCCAGCTATTATCATACCTCTAACTCACATAACAGCGTAGTTTAGATGCCTGCCAGTCCAAACATTGCACTCCTTCACCTGAATGCGCTGACAATGATTTCAGAGAATTATATGTGGCTATTATATTTGATTGCACAATCCAGGCTGAAACGAAGCGAAGATGCCTCATGATTAATTCACTCACCGAGGCTCTAAATCCATTTATCCGTCTCACACACCTTGAATACAATGCTGATGAATCACAAATGGCAGGGATGGCTGTGTTTGCTGGGGGATAATTAAGCGCAGCCTTTGAAAGAACATGAATCAGGGTTTTTTCAGTAAAAATTCATCGTCAGGCCTTGTAGTGCTGTAGAAAGCTGAGGAAATGAAGAACAGCAAATGTATTCCAGATACTACCTTTGTAAAGCTTGTAGTGTTTAGCTTGTACTGTACTTTAGTACAGTTTTGAAGTACTTAGAAGCCTAGAAGTTACAAAAGCATGGACTAGTTTCTCAGCATCACTCTGAGACAATATATTCCTGATTTTACAATATTACGTAGATGAAAGAATGCTGTCCTACAGACTTGTTTTATATGTAAGTTGAATGGCATTTCCTGATGAAAAAACTCCAAGGTTTTTTACAGTATAACTGGAGGCTAAGGCAATGCCATCTAGAGTAACTATCTGGTTAGACAGTGTGTTTCTGAGGTGTTTAGGGCCAAATACAATAACCTCAGTTTTGTCCGAACTTAAGTGAAGAAAGTTTCAGGTCATCCAGGCCTTTATATCGTTCAGACATGCTTGGAGTTTGACCAACTGATTAGTTTCATTTGGCTTCATAGATAAATATAACTGGGTTTCATCTACAATGGAAATCTATGCAGTGCTTCCTAATCATTTTTCCTAGGGGAAGCACGTAAAAAGTAAGTAATATTGGTCCTAACACAGAACCCTGTGGAACTCCATAACTGACTCTAGTGCGGATGGAAGAATAGTCAATAATATGAACAAACTGGAATCTGTCTGATAAATATGATTTAAACCAGTTTAGTGCTATTCCTTTAATTCCAATAACATGTTCCAGTATCTGTAATAAGATGCTGTGATCAACTGTATCAAAAGCAGCACTGAGATTGAGCAGAACAAAGATAGAAACGAGTCCACTGTCAGGCTATAAGAAGATCATTGGTGACCTTCACCAGTGCTGTCTCTGTACTATGATGGATTCTAAATCCTGACTGAAACTCTTCAAACCATTTCTACGCAGATAATCACATAATTGGCTTGCAACAATTTTTTTCAAGAATTTTAGAAAGACAAGTGTGCAAACGCAATTTTTAATGCAATAAGTGGCTTAATATTTGACCTAAATTGCAAAACAGGTTATGTTTAATTTAGACCATGATTGTGCCAGTAAATTAGGCTGCTTGAGTAGCTCTTAGCTGCAGCTGTATTTGCCTGTGTAACCATGGAGAGACAGACCGTGACGCCAGATAGAAAGATGCAGGCAAAATGTTCCCACATTCCACTCAGTTCAGTTTTATTTACGTGGCATCATTTTACAACATAAGTCATCTCAGGGCACATAGTACACCCTCACATAGTAAGGTGAAAACCTCACATTATTATATTACAGTGAAAACCCCAACAAATCCAGTGGTTGAGGTGAGGCTAAAAGGAAGGGAGAAAAGTATTAGTGTAAAAAAAACCAAAAAAACATGGCATTAGGTTATGTAGATCTTTTGTTTATTAATGATAATAAAAACAATGAAATCACTTATAATGCATTATAATAATTGATGACGATTTAAGATAGAGAGATAAGATCGCCTTTATTTGTTATTTGTATTCCACACAGAAACAATTCTACACAGAAACAGATGATATTGGTTCTCCTACTAAGGAGGAGGAGCCGCAGCGAGGTTTTGCTCGCGACGCCACTTCACTCGTCTTCTCAGTAGGGGAGAAAGGTAGATAAGGGAAGAACAATGGGGGGAGAAGAGGGAGAACAAAAAACGATCCCCAGAACTAAGCTCCAGGGAACACAGCTTTAGGTACCCAAAAAAAACCTCGGCAGACATATAGCGTACAGTTACATGCATATGACAAGATATCAGAGGGCATTGGTCAGTGTGGTGAATCAGTCATGATGTCCTTGGGTGCTGTGTGTGTGTGTGTGTAGGCCCGAGAGTCTCTTGGTTGGGCCGCGATCTCAAAAACAACTCAAAGTTCATTGATGTTATTGCGATGGAGTCGCCTTGTTGACAGTAGCTAGCGATTTCTGTCTAATAAATGGAGTCTTTTTCTTTTGAAAGACTGTATGCCTTTCAAACCTGCCAGTGGATTCTGTTGTGCAAAGGGTTAAAAGGGGAGACATTCATAGTGTTGACAAGAAAATTAACATTAGTAGTTAAGCAGCAAATGAAAAGACAATTAGTGAGGGTATAAACTTAATATAAACTTAGTATAAACCTTGGAATCTCGAGCTTGACACACTCAAATGATAAACAAATGCTTAAAGTTTCATGTGCGAGACTTGGTATAATTTAGAGTAATCAAATGCGGTCTGCGGGTGCCCCGATAGCCTAATGGTTATGTCGCGTGACCCAAGTGCAGAGGCGTAGCGGCTGTCCCGGGTTCGATTCCGACCTCGGGCGTTTACCGCATGTCCTTCCCCACTCTCTCCCGTTTCCGACTCTATCCACTGTCCTATCCAATAAAGGCATAAAAGGCCAAAAATAAATCTTAAAAAAAATAAAAAAAAGTGGTCTGCAACCTGAAATACTTATATATAAGCAGGCTGGATTGGCTTAAAGTAGAATTGTAAATGCTTAAATAAACAAAGCAGCTGCTGCAGTCTGATGTTTCTCGGTATCAGCTCCACAAAGGAAAATTAATCAGCCATGTTCTGTATTTCATCTAAAAAGCCCAAAAGGAGAAGCATATCTCTCTTAGATTTGTTAATTGCATTCCAGATGAGTGAGGTAACGCTGCTAAAAATAAAACACAGGTGTTAAAATGGGATCACAGTTTAGAATTTGAAGTCTATGTACTTCTGGCAGGGTGACAACACTACTTTGTATTAATGCGTTTTTCTTGGTTCAGGGTCGCAGCCTACAGGAGCAGAACCTGTCTCACAAACATAGCTGGGAGTCTTTCGCCTTCGTAGATGAGGAGGAAGAAGAAGATGAAGAAAAGGCGGGCATTTGTTATTGTGTAGTATTTTTTTCCCTGGCCATAACAATACACTGATTAATATGTTTTACTGTAGCTTCTTCCATCGGTAGAAGCCTTCTGCCTCAGTTTTAATCCCACATTGAATTTCTTTAAAGCACCATCAGTTGTTACTGTGTAATTTCAATTCATATCATCTCATGTTGGAGTAAATTTACTGTCCTAAACTTTGAACCACTTGTTTTGTTCTTTATTAACTGTGATTACTTACATGTAGTTGTTGTCTGCAGGGTAGTCCGGTGCAGGAGGAGAGGAACGGCCCGCTGCCTTCTCCAAAGCCTCAGGAGCCTTCTTCAAACCACACAGCTCCTGTCCCTGGTGAGTTGAGAGGATCACTGTACTTATTTCTGATACGATTTGACTTTTTTTTTTTTTATCCTGGTAGAAGTGTAATACTTATACTTTATCTCAAAAATATACATTATAGAAACGCCTTGCTGTTGCATTTTGCACCAGTTGCTTGTAGGAGGAAATACTTATGCAGGAATAAATCACCATTCCCTAAATGTGAATAAAGGATGGACACATTTCTTGAGGTTAGTAAAGGACAAAGGGCTGATTTGCTCCAGTTTGCTGTGTTTCTATCACCTTCTTATGAACCTACAAATCCAGTTTCTGTTGAAGTTAAGTGCCACCCCAGCAGCCAGGTTAATGTAGAAACAAATCAAACTGTGGAGGATAATTACAATTTGGAGTCTTTCCTGCTTAGCTCCGTTACACTTGTGGAGTTGAGGCTGGGGAATGAAAGCCTTATGGGGCCTGTCAGAGTAATATTGATTCCTTCAGACATGTTTTGCTCACTAGGATGATGTAATAGGATTTATCCTTCGCTATTGCTCCCCTACTTCTCTTCCAAACTGACATGACTAAGCATTTAGTCAGATCCCAGATGGTGTATAAAGCTCAGGTTCTCATATGTGCTAAATAGATTACACAAGCACATCTTATTGGTGCTCATGAAGTATGAAAGGAAAACCAGAATTAATTGAATCTTAAGGAGCAATGTGATGTTACACAAAGTGCAAACAAGCATTAGCAGCATAAATAATCCAAACACAGAGAAGTGAAAGAGAAAATCCTTCTGACCCACACATTTTTAGTATTTCAGTGGACAATATTTCTTTTGGAGAGTTTGTCTCATTGCTTGGCAAGTCAATGGCACTATGGAGTCAACTTTATCTCACTCTTCTAGAAACAAGCTCACAGTTCGCTTGCATTTAAAATTTATTCATGTAAAAATTGTGTTTATTTTGAAGGCTGTTGGAGGCACTTTTCCATATTAGGGGTGGGAATCACAGGGTACCTCATGATACGATACGATATCGATACATTGCTCAGGATATCGATTCGATCACGATATATCGATAATTGATATATCGCAAGACAATCGCATAATGGTACATTATGTAACGAACGACGTGGCAGGAAGACGCTTGAGCCACAGCTTTTGTCTTTTGTGCCCCCTTGGAGGTGCTTTTATTTGCACCCACAGTACAACACCAACACATGAACAGTGGCAGGTAGCCATCAACCCTGCTACCCTTCCCACTCATGGTGCAAAAACATTAATAAAACCCCAAACTCCCATAATGCATTGCAGCACAACAGTCCCGTACTTGCGACCGACTCTGCGATCGCTACAATATCTATAACTGAAAAATACAATGTTCGTGGTGTGTGGAGTCATTCAGTAGTGACGCTGGGGAAATTGCAGCTGGCAGGGGAATCTGGCAGGGTTTAGAAAGCCTTAATAGAGCGCCTTATTATATTATTATAAGTATCCATATTTTGCGCCAGCGTATCGATACTCATATCGCACGAGGAGGGACGAGGATATATCGCTGTATCGATATTTGGTCCCACCCCCATTCCATATGTGAGTCTTAATTTCCCCGTATCTCAACAAAGGATTGTAAAGTTAGCATGACCATTTAGTTACAACCGATTTTAGGGAAATATTTCAGGTTTAACCTTCTAAACCCAAAAAGCCTTGGAAGTTTGAAAGGCAATGTTATGTTTTTAAAAAATCATGAAAATGATGCCGTTTATTAACCAGAATCTGGGAAAACCAAAAGAATCTGATGGTCCTTGAACTACTCATCTAATGTAAAACTTCAAATAGTGACATTTATAAAACAATATTTAAAATCCCTGAAAATATACAGTTTGCTCTAACCAGATTCTGTAAACAAAAGAAAAAAATTCTGCGCTCCTTTCCACAACCATGAAGCCATAAGTGACTCAGCAACAGTCACATGGCGAAAATTCAGAGGATTTTTGGTTGAACTGCAGGCTGTGTTCACACAAAGCAGTATTGGTAACACAAGTGGGCACTTGGAAAAATGTTGTACATGTTATATCAAGTTTTTTTGTACATTTTTGTAAAATAAGTAATTACAGAATCTTCTTTCTCTTTATGTTTTATAACATTTTTGCACAATTTTTATTTTTTGTTTTTAGAGTTTCTTGTTCATCTAGCCATGGCTGTGCTGTTTCCATAGAGGTGCAGGACTTCGATTGTAGAGAAAATGAGCCCACAGTGAGGAAATATGTGACAGGAGCAAAAACACATAGAAAGAGGGTTATATATATATGGCATTTTTCTTTTAAAGGGAGAGTTCTGGTTTATTTTAGCCTGCCACATTTCCCATGAATGCGGCTATTGTGGCTAACTTTTTTTTATCTGTTGGAGAGGTTGATAGAAACAGTGTTCATCAGTGGGCATTTGAAATGTTTGTTTTCAGTCTGACTGAAGTATACACAGAAAACAGCCACATGGAATGAACCTTTTGCAAACTGCATTAACTTTTACTGAGAGTATGTAGAGCTGATCGTGTTGGTCTTTTGTTAAAGTTGATGTTGGGGAGGTGAAACACTGTCTTAAGGATGTTTATCAGATTAATTAGTTGTAGTTACACTGTTGGGATTCCTCTCATTCATGGACCCATGGAGGTTTTCCCAGTCTGCCATCAACAGGTCTCACTATTTGCAGCAGAGCAGTGAGTGCAGGAACACCACCAGATCAATATGTCTGTGATCAGGTCAGCCAGCAAGTATCCCCAGGTGGAAATTCCTAATGCAGTTGGACAAATGTCTCCTCCAGATGGCTAATTTCTGTTAGACTGAAAACAAACATTCCAAATGAATTATGTAAAAATCCCAAACTTGGCATAACACTTAGAGAAACAATAGCTACATACAGAGTGACATAAACCAGAATTCTCTTTAAATGCCTCATTCGCACAGAATTCTTGATGGCAGGATCTCCTGGCTCTAACAAGCACTAGCTGCTAAATCTGTGCATAATAAAGCAGTTTCCAAGAAATGTGTTTTCATGCTTCATTTTACATATTCAAGACTTAGTAGTTGTATAATATTAATAATAGTAATAATATTGTTTTTACAAAGGTTTTTTTTTCTGCAAATGTCTATATGGAATCAAGTACACAGTGGTTTTGTTGAGAAAGACTTAAATATGAAGATAACTATGTTTGTGTTTGGGCTGTAACATGTTTGTCCATTTCTTTCCTTAACATGTACAGTTGTATGAATGTCCTGATACTAACAGACAAGAAGATTCCTAAAATAGTCAGCCACACCCTGTAGCTGCACATCCACCCTTCTAGCCATTTAACTGACTTAAGTAAAAACCACTATTTTATTAATTTGTCAGCCTTTCACACAGTTTACCGCAAAGACATGAACCTGTTTGTTTGTCCCTGCCCCCAACAGATGTCAAACGATTGGAATTAATAACTTTGCGGCCCTAACAGCAATGAGGGAAGGTTTGGCAGCATGTTCGCTGCAAGTTACCAGATGGTGTGTGTGTCTATTGTGGAACAGTAAACTCCTCAGCAGCCCATCATGCACAACAACAGACCGTCTCCCGGTGAAATGGTTTCCAAGCAACAACAATAAGGGTTTCTCGCAGTCTATAAAAAAATCTCCCTTTGCACTTAGGTTTTTATTTCCTCCAAAGCTGCATTTGTATAATTTATTGACCTTCACCTGCTGCTTCTCCTTCTTCCCTTCTCTCCCAGAAAAAGGTCCTCTGCAGTCTGTGAGGAAAACACTCAGAAATCTCTTCACCTCTAAGAACAGACCAACCGAGGGGCAGTCGCAGGTGTGTCTGAGTATGCACTTCTTATTGCATGTTCTTCCATTCCTGAGCTTACATGTGTGCATACTCGTGCAAAAGTGACATTAAACATGCCTTACATCTCTGCTCTGTATGTCACGTTGGTAACCTTTGTGTGTTTCTACATGTCTGTGTGCTTAATGTCTTTGTAAACCTCTGTGCCCTTTCCTCCCTTCAACTAACTATTTAGAGATGTCAGGAATGTACCCAGTAGCCAGGAAATGTTCCCATGTGTCATGAACTGTTGCAATGCAAATAACCTCCAATCCTTTTTGGCACAGCCGTTCCAAAACCACACCCTCACACTGGTATTGCTAGAATTTAAATATTTATCCATTATTTTATTTTTTTTTGCTTGGTGAATTTTTCATTACAGGGTCTGCTTTCTATTCAGGTAGATACATAGTTATCTGATTGACAGAGGCACATGAATACTCAACTGCTTCCTCGTCCTCAGACAAACTCCCCGAAGTGGAGCATCTTTCTTTCAACCTTCTCTCATATGGAAATGGGGAAGCCAGATACTGGAGGTAGAGTTATTATATTCAGCTTGGCGGCGAGCCTGGCTCACAGGGGAAGCAATACATGTCATCTGCAGTCATGAAAACCACACTGGAAATAAGCATATTCTTGTAAGCTTGCACGATTAGAATTTGATTTCTGTTGTGCCCACTGCTGTGGCATTTGAATTACCAGTCTGATTCTCTATTATGCTTTTGGATTCAATCCTGTGCCACTATGGGGATTGTTTTTACATCAGCCACAATTCTACAACCCTGAATATCAAATAGACACACAGTGGGATATTGCCACTAGCAATCAAGCCAGACCACGGCTGAATTCTGTCTGTGAATCAGGTATTTGTCTCCTTCAGCAGCCACTGATAGCAGGTATCCAGGCACTGACCTTTAGAATATTGTCTAGCTGGTATAATAGTGTCAACATCTTGTTAATTCTTGAATTAGTGTAATTGCTGTAGCTGCATTGATAATCACAGGAACTTATAAAACCATCAACACTGTATTATAAAGAGTTAGCTTGCGGCTTCATAACCGATGTACTCTGTGAGTAAGCTGACATTGTATTTGTTGCTTCAAGGACAAACAGTCAACCTGCCCAGACAGTGAGTGAATAAATGTGGGAAGCATCACTAATAAATTCAGTTTCACAAAACAGGTCACAGCAGGTGTTAGCCTGAATTTCACCTGCTGCATCCAGTTAACTCCCAGAGCTGCTGGAGGTGGGAGTGAAAGAAACTGGATGGCAGCAGCCTGAATCCAAATATCTTTTTTTTTTTTTACTGCAGTTCCAGAGTTCATACATTTCATATATTATTTTAAAGAGTAAAGCAAGCAAGCTTTTTATTTACAGTACACAACATAGATGACTATATCCCTGTGCAATTACATTTAAATGCCTGATGATACCAAACTGTATCACCTCTCAAAAATCGCATTCTGTCCAAACAGCAGAACTTTCTCAGTTTTGGACTGATAGGCTGTGTCTGCATGTCTGCATCATGGGTCCACATGGAAAAGAATTACCAGAGGAACTGAAAAATCTGATTTCCAGACTTCACAAAGATGGAAAAGAGTACAGGAAGATAAATCAGTGGAAACACAGTTGCAGCAGTATTTAGGAGGTAAAGAACGAGTCATAGTACCACTGATCAGACCTGCAGTGGTCTTCCTCCTGAAATGACGCCACAGTCAGTACACTACTTATACAATCTAACGCTGATAAACAGACGGACAGGTGCTTCAGACTTGGCAGATCAGCTGTCAGTGGAAATCGAAATTTATGTGACAGCTCAGA